>RJWH01002478.1:0-52130 GCA_004363575.1 Solenodon paradoxus | reverse complement strand
GCAGGGAGGGAGGAGGGAGGGACGAAGGGAGGGATAAAGATGTCAACGACATCTCCACCAAGTGGCCATCCAGCCCCTGTCCCCTGATCCGATTCCCCAGGTGTCAGCAACTCACTTCATCCAGAGGCCTTAATTCAAACTTAAATGCCTTTATCAAGACGGTACTTTGGCGCTCCCTGGTGGAACAGTGGTTGGGTCCACAGCCTCTGGCCAGCACAGTCCACACTCCAGGGACCCTGATTCGCCAGGGGACCACCCAAGAAGAATGACTAAATAAAATAAAGGATTACTTCCTTCCCTCTCTTCCTGCACCTTTCCTCTAAAAACAAACAAGATCTTCATACCCAGCAGAAGCTTCTTGTCCCCTCAGTACAGTTCACCTCTGGGGCTCGCTGCTCTTCCCCTTCAGACGCCGGGCACTGAAGCCTTCACCAGCCAGGCAGACATAACACTCACTCCTCGAGTGTCTCCTAGGACCAGCAAAACCTCTTCCCAAGCCCCCAGGTGTCCCACCGAGGCGCCTGGTTGGACCTGGCTCCCAGGCCCGCAGCCCAGGGCCCAGCCTGACACAGGGAGCTGGCAGGGCCACCGTCGCTGAGGGCTTCCATGTCTGACCCTGAAACACTGGGGTTCTGTGAGCAGGGAGAAGGGAGATGACCGCTGGGTGGGCATGCAGGGGTGCCCTTTCAGGGGGCCAGCTAGCATCTGGGCTCCAGGACAGGTGGCCGGGTCAAAGCTCTACCATGGCCGTCACACCTTCAACAAGGGCTGGTCACATGTGGCCCCAGGGGTACAAGGAACCAGTGGGGGTGCACTCCCATTAACTCTATGGGGCCCTTATTTCTTCTGGAATAGGCTCAGCAGTGGCTAAGCCAGAAAACACGTGTTCCGGCATCAGATTCCAAGACCCACCTTGAGCGCCTCCTTCACAGAGCACCCTTCATGCCCTCGGCCATCGGGGGAGGCACCTGGGCAGGGGGGCGCTGCCCAGCTGCATGGTTCCATGGTCAGGAATCTGGCATTTTTCTTTCCTGTTTGGCTCTAACTTGTCCGCAGCAATGCTGCCATGATGGTCCCTTCCCAAGTGTGTCCAGTTCAGTCAGGGGTTTGCCAGGGTGGAAGGTCAGGAGGGACAGACACCAAACGACACCCCATGGGAGAGCATTCAGGCTTCCCCAGGCAGCAGGGCCTGCAGGGCAGAGGCTGCTGGCAGCCCACCTAACCAGTGCCCACAGCACCCCATCTCCTGACCCCAAGCACGGCTGCTCCCGAGCTGCCGGCTGGGCTCTTTCAGAGATCGCCACGCACACTTACGTCGCTCCCTGCTGCCCCGTCTAGAAGACATTCCGCGTGACGAGGGGCCTCGCTGTCTGCTCCCTGCTGAATCTAAACACATTACACGGCAGACACTCAAAAAGCAGTCACCGAATAAACGAATGAGCCCCCGGTTACTTCTCATGCAGATGAAAAACATCAAATCGTTATCAGTTTAGCTAAACATCCTACTTTATCAAACCTCTGTTAAGACACCTGGTGTTTTGGTTACAGGTGTACGACTGGGGATTCATTTCTTCACCATGATAAGCTAGTCACCGTTCAGTATTAATTTCACAGATGTTTGAAACTTGTCCACTCACGTGCAGCACTTTTCCTGATGATGCCTTTATCTAAGGTAGCCGTGTCTCTTCTCATAAATGAGACATTTAAACAGACGGTTGCTTTCATAAAGAAGTGACCAGTGAAAATCACCTGTAGCGTCTGTGGATAAGCTTTTCTTGGGGTCTAAAATAATAAAAAACCATTCACAGACCAAAGACTGTCGTGAGAGTTACGAGCACCGGTTCAATGCGTCATCATCCCACTAGACACTAGGGACAAGGCTCTGAGAGGGCGGGCTGCTGGCCGGGGGTCCGCTGGTGACTGGGCTAGGCTCTCACGCTGGTCTAACTCAGAAGCGCACGATCCTTATTTACTATTATACCGTAGCCAACGAGCTCACCGTGAAATACATCTTCCCCCTGCGATCTTTCCCCAACCAAGGTCCTGTCAGTCACAGCCGAGACACAACACTGCAGTGACGGACACACAAACACGGCGACTGCAAGGGAGCTCACAAATTCAGAAGTGCTCTGCAAAAGAATGAAAGGAAAGCACCATCTCACACCGTACCCAAAACGAACTCAAAGTGGGGTAGCTGTGTCCACGCGGCAGTCGATGACAGTAACTAGACCTTTGGTGGTGGGTGTGGTGTGGTGTTTACAGAATCAAGACGCAAAGCTATACACCCGAAACTTACACTGTGCTGTAAATCAGTGCTCTCGATTTTTACATTTTAAAAAAGCAAAGTGATTCCAGAAATGTTAAAGTGTGTATGCGGGTGCACCCTTGTGTTGAGGCAGCTGCAGCAGCTGAGGTGCTGACGTGTAGGGGCCAAGGACCCGGGTCTGTGACCTGGAGCGAGGACAGGGGAGGCACACGTCTGTGTACAGGTGCGCATGTTCACAGCGTACAGCCAATAAAACACAGCAATCTACTAGCCTGGGAGCAAACCACTCCCAGTAAATGTTTTAAAATACGAGTGCCTCTCTAAATCCTCTAGAAAGTTTATTTTGCCATTCAGTACAGAAAAGAAAGAAATGAATCTTAAGAGCAAAGAAGTTACAGGAAAGCGCAAACACTTGTAACACACACCCTCTTTTAAAACTGCGTCGTACTTCTTAGAATGTGAAGCACCGCTGACAGCTTCCCCATCCATCCACACGGCCACCAATTATCCCAACGCGCAGACATGTGAGTACACGAAAAGCAGTAAGACCTGTTTTAGAATGTACCATGAAAGGAAACTTTAAATTCACCTGTGATCCTCACAGTCTGCTTCTTTTCTCCAAGAGTTCAAGTTACAGTAATTTTGCGTTCCAATATTCCAGAGGAAAACGCGCTCCTTGGTGAAGGCAGTGAGAAGTCTCCGTGACGTGAAATCAAAGTCCGCCAACACTGCAGGAACCCCCTCCATCAGGTCTGCATCTGAAGGGCCGGCCGGAAATGCTCTGTTCTCCAGGCCCCTTGTCAACCCATCTGAAAGTGCTCGCGTCGTAGGCCCACGCGGTGTCGATCCCCTCCCCGGTGACCTGGTCCGGGGTCCAGTGTGGGAAAGGGAACCGGCAGGCGATGACTCTGGCGTCAGCCTCCAGTTCCCGTTCAAGTTTCTTCTCCAGCAGCGCCATCTGCTGAGAGAAACAGCGCTGTTTCAGGGGGCAGAGTCCAGGGGTTGGGCCCATGCAAGACCCCCTCGGTAAAAACAATCGCCTGGAAACACCGTCTCACACAGCCCACTGAAATACAGAGGTCACATTAACAACAGTTTTAAGAACACCTTCCACTGTCAATTATAAAATATGCCATTTTTAGCAGATGAGTAGCACAGATTTCCGGGTCTCTCCCTAAAATCACAATGTGGCAACAATCAAAATGCAAAGCAGCTTTAGATTATTTACCTACCTAAACATTTCCGTCTATTTTGTCTCAACAATTTCACACACTTTGCCACATTTTTAACCTCTCTAAATTCTTAGTTAACACTGTCTTGCAAGAGAACTGGCAATACTGCTTTGCTTTCTCCATGGCCACAGTGATACTAAAAGCAAGAGCATCAAGGTGACGCAGGCAGCTGAGGTGCATGGAAACCCACAGACCAGCGCTCAAGACCAGGGGTCAGACGGTTAGAAATAATCATAGCAACTAGACTCAGTGAAATATGGTGTGATTAACTATGCCAAAATACAAAATTTACCAGCTTCAAATAAAATGGAATCTTTCACACCTGTAAGGATACAATCATTTAATAAACTGGAAACTAATTTGCTGATAGTCAACACAATGCACAAAACATAAAATCCTCTTATTTATCCTTTTTGTGCCATTTTATTACAATCTACTTTTGAAGAAAGATTCCTATTATTTGCAAAAGTGCTGGCATTGTAATTACATCAGCAAATTAACAACCAGCTAGAAATGTATGGTCAGGCTGTGCCCTGGTGGCTCAGGTGTTAAGCCAGTTGGGGTGCAGACCATGGAAACCCCAAGGACCCGGGTTCATAACCCAGGGTTGGGAGAGGGGAAAGGAATCATCCTCAGGTCCTAAAAATATAAGCTGTGTGCTACCGTCACTTACTCAAAATATTTTATTATGGCGCGCCCTGGTGGATAGCGGTTTATTCAGCTGCCTCTGGCCTAAGTGCGGTCCACATACATCCCGAGGACCAGTTGTGTCTCAGGCCAGGGAGAACCACCAAGGTGCACAGCTAAATAAAGATGAAGTGTTTCTTCCTCTCCCTCTCCCGCCTGCTTGCCTACTCACCTTCATTCTTGCCTGTACCTAACCTTTAACAAAAATATATATATATGTAAACACATGTATAATCACCTTCTTTTAATTTCTTAATTTGAAACAATTTCAAATTTACAGAAAAGTTGCAAGAATAGAACAAAGAGGTATGATCTGGTGGAGTAGTTACGGGGTACAGCCCACGTACATCCCCAGGACCCGGGTTCGTATCTTGGGTCTGGGGGAACAACCAAGATGAACAACTGAATAAAATAAATAAATGCTTCTTCTTCCTCTCTCTTCCTGCTTGCACCTTTCCTTAAAAAAAATTTAATTTAAAAAAAAAAAAAAAAAAAAACAGAACGAAGAACTCCTGTGCCCTCTGCAGCGAAGCAACAGTTTTTAACTTTGCCACATGCATGTGTCTATCTTATTTATTACCCTCTTCCCATTAGCACTCTTTGCGAAACATTTGCAGAAAGGCTGCAAACAACATGCCCCTTTACTTCAGTGTTTTCTAAGAAATATTTTCTAAGAACTAACTCCAGCATCATTATCACACTCAGGAATTTAACAGTGAACCCCAGTCATAGTTTAAACCAGTAACATGCCAACATTGTCAAAAGTCATCTACACCATCTTCCATTGGATGGGAAGCCTGCACTCACTGAGCTGTAATGTGGCCTTGGTCTCCTGTAATCTGGAAGGTTCCTGGGCCCTCCTCACGTCCCTGGGCAGCAGCGCCTCCATGAAGACAGGCCGGGGCTCTGAGAGGCCTTGAATCTGTGAGCTCCCCGGTCCCAGGAGCAGAGGCTCCTTCTGCGCTGAGCTGACACTCAGCACTCAGTCCCTCCGCTCGCTCACATTCACAATTCCGGCCGTGCCTGCTTCTACTGAGAGCTGCAGAGCACGGCGACCTGCTGATTCCCTGTCCACTCTAGACAGTCACTCCCAGGCCCTGCTCCGCTCAGCAGGGACAGCCACACCGCCTTGCTTATTCTCCTGCCCACACAGTCCCGGTTTGGCCACTGGGAGCCTCGTCAGACTGGGCCCCAGAAACATTCCAAACATACCCCTCTACCCAGCTAACAGTGTTCTGGTTTCCGTAACTTCGCTCCCCCAGACCTGGCATCACTTACTCAAACACTCCTGGTTCCTCTTAGTAGCAAATGATACTTAGAAACCAAGACCCAAGCAAAATCAGCTCCCTTTAAAAGTGTCCATTTGCCAGTGGGGTCAGAACGCACGGTGATGTGGTGGAGGGCAGGGTGTGTTGAAATATATCTAAGAAATGGAACCTATACACAGGAAATTATTTTAATATGCAAAGCAATTCCTACAATCAAAAAATAGCCACAGTCTGGTGGCTTAGCGGATAAAACCACCACAGTCCATGTACATCCCAAGAACCAAGGTTCAAGAAACATGGCCAGGGGTACAACCAAGATAAACAACTGAATAAAGAAAATAAATGCTTCTTCCTCCTCTCTCTTCCAGGCTGCCTATTCGTCGTCATTTCTGCCTGCACCTTGCCTTTAAAAAATAAAGCCCATTTGAATCAAGAATAATAAATCAACAGTGCATCTATGAAGATTTTATTCTGATCTGTGTCTTTACAGAACGACTTGGAAAACCTCCTCTGCATGACCCAGCTAGAGTGAGTCAAAATTCTAACTCTTGCTTAGAGTCCATGCCAAGATAACAAAGAATCAATTCCATTAAGGATGGAATATTTCTATTCTTTTAATAGCCAGTAAAAAGATGACTTGCTTTTTAAAAATGAGAAAGTTTTGCTCCTTGAGGGGAAAATTAAATAAGCAAAGAATGAGACAATATGTGTTCTTTCAAAATATCAGGGTTTCTTATGGAAATTGTGTTCATAAAAAGGATCATTGTAAACTTATGCACATGACTATTATCCTTTCTTTTCAGTCTCTTTTATTTCCAAATGACTGTGATATGCTAAGTTAAGATAAACCTAAAAATGAAAGGCGCCGTTTCAATCATAAGAAATTAACTGGCTCAGTTACATATAAATATGCAACGACTCGGAATCGATGTGGAACACAAAGAGAAGCAGTGATGTATGGTGTCTCGAATGAATTCAAAGTGATTCACGCAGTTACAGGTTGCAAAGAGACACCAAGTCAGCGCATTCTAATTGCATCTCCAGAACTTAACACATAAACCAGCTCACAGGCACAGGACAGGTGAGCCACGCCCATGGCGCCCCAGCCACCTGCGGCTTCCAGGACGATCCCCACCCCGTCTCCGCCCTGGGCTGGGCGTCCCTCATTGGCTGGCTCGCCCTCCCGGTGACATCAGCCCCCCTGAGACCCAGCAAACCTGACCTCCAGCGGCCTCTCTGACTCACCCACCTGTGATAGCATCTCCACGCCATCTCAAACTTCACATGCCTACTGGGAATTCCGATCTACCCGCTGGGGCTGGCCTGTGCCCTCTGGGCTCAGTAATGACAACTCCAGACATCCAGTTGCGTGGCCTCAAAGCCCTGGATTCCTCTTTCCCTGGCTTGGCCTGTGATCCTTTTCAACCAGGAGCCAATTGGCTTCTCCACACTCCGCTCAAGCCTGCAAGGGCGCCGCCTTAGAAGGCCCGTGTCACTCCCTCCAGACTGACGTCCCCTCAGACCTCACCTCTCCCAGCACCTTCGCAGTGGCTGTTCCTCTGCCTGGAATGCGCTCTGCATTCAGGACACTGCCTGCCACCCAGCAGTTAACCTGGTCCACTGTGCCAACCTCAGTTAGGTCTACTCTCCCCACGAATACCAGGCAGGGACATTTCTCTTCCCTTCACTGAGTGACTCCGAGTGATTGGAGCAAGGTCTGGTGCTCTGCGGGCCCGGAATAATGCTTGTCAGGTGAGTGAAGGATGAATGAATCAGCCAGGAATCACTTTTCTTTATCGGGATATGAGGATGATATTCTTGATCTATTCTTAACCCAACCTGTCCTAAAATTAAATTTGTCATTCTCTGAAGTTATTGAATGTAATGCCCTCTGGGAAATGTGCACTTAATGGCTACGTCTACACTGAATTCATTCATTCATTCAGTCAATAGCTACTGAGTGATGTTTCTGTTCTGAGCCCCAACCCTTTCCTGAGCCAACGGCGCTGTCCTGCACCTCAGGCTGCCCAGGCCATCACCAGGCAGAGGGTATGGACATCAGTGGCCATGGAGCCGGTCTTACTGGGCCATCAGAAGGGACCCCTGCCCCGTGAGCGCTCAGCGTTCACTGGCGAGGACAGAACTGGGAAACGGAGGTGAGAGGGAAGGACACAGCCTTCACACAGTGGAGGACAGAGGCTGAGGGACACAGGGCCAACTCGCTGCCAGGCCTCAGGGCCATGTGAGGGTCTGAGCCTGGTCCTCCCTGCCTTTAAGCAGCAGGAAGCCACAGGGGGGTTAAACAGGCCGTGCTGGGTGACCTTGTGCTGTGAGGCCCTGGGTGGGGGCAGGGGCTGGTGCAAAGGACATACCAGGTCCACAGGAGACCCCTGATCTGACTACGTTAGATATGTACCCGAGATGAAATTAAGGGCACCCCCTCCTGTGTTAAGCTGCGTCTGCAAAGAGCTCTGGGAATGACCAGTCCGGACCGGAAGCAGGGTGAGCGTCTGCGAACCAGGTTTCTCCCACTGACCTTTGCTAAGCAACTCTGGGGACCTCGGCATGGCTTTGTGCCCCAGGAAATGTTGGCGCCCGCTGGCTTCGTCAGCCATGCAGCAGCAACCAGAAGGCTGACCAGAGCTCAGAGAAGGGACATGCGCCTTGATCAAAGACCACACGGCGGGGTCCAGACAGGACTTTCCAGGGCTCGCAGGTCTCCCTGAGGGCGGACCCCTCCTGACCAGCTCCCCGCACTGCTTCCAGGCAGGTGCAACTTGAGGAGGGTGGAACTCGGGGACCCATGTGAAAGGGGCCTTCCAGACCAACAGAAGCCATCTGGGTCGCTGCACCCCAATCCCTCTCCCGCCTAACAGCTGCAAAACAGCAGAACCGTCTACGCGTGCTTTGGCTGCTCCCCCTTCCTGGGGAAGAGTGAAATGCTGCCCGGTCCTCAGAGGAGATGGCTCTGAAGAACAGACAGTAACTGCTAAAGCATTCGTCAAAACACAACAGGGCTCTCACTTGCCCTGGGCGAGGACTCCAGAAACCCACTAAACTGCAAACGTGGGAACAAGCCAAGAAGCTGGAGTCCCAAGTTATGCGGCCACCTTGTCACCCAAAGGCCACTGCTGCCTCCTACTGGACAGCTGCTGTGGCTTCCTGAGTGCTGTCCCCGCTGTCGCCTGCCCGTGGAAGTCCCAAGGGTCAACTGATTCTATAAAGCAAGGACTTCAAAGTAAAAGCTCTTTGCCCCCAAATGCTAACTATGCCAAAGGAAGACCCGAGCGTTGTAAGAAGTGGTAAATACCACTGAACTCCACAGCCGTTCTATGAACTCAAAACACTTCTTAAACCATCATGCCCTCCACCTCCTCTCACTCTATAGCAGAAGTGTAGACACCAGGCTTCCTCCTGATCTGAGGCCCACTGAGAATAAACATAGAGAATCCTGCCACTTTTAAGGATACCCAACAAAAGCACTTCTAAATGGATATCTTTAAAGAGATCAAAATAGCACTGCACCGAAAGTCCTCATCATAAAAATAGTATCTCAAGCCCTGAAACATCTTACATAAAAATTAAGGAATGAATAAACAGAGGGGTGGACCCCGGTGGCCTAGTGGTCTGGTGCACCTGGGAGGAGTCCCACATACATCCAGGTCCTGGGTTCAAGAGCCGGGACAGGGGCATGAAGCAACCAGTGTGAACAACCAAATAAGAATTAAAGCTCTTCTTCCTCCTCTCTCCTCCTACCTGCTTGCCTACTCACCTTCATTCCTGCCTGCACTTTTCCTTTTAAAAAAAAATTAAGGGATAAGAAAACAAAACAAAAAAGTATACTTCCTTTTTTTAATTAAAAACTGCATCAGTAATACAGCAGCATTTCAACATCCAGTCTCACCAAGATTATTACGGCTCAAGTTAAAGACTAAAAAGTGAACAGGGATTTCCTTCAATGGTCTGTAAACCGACAATTACTACAAAGTATCTCATTCTGATCATCCTTCCAAAGGCTAGATGGGGGACCATCTTTGTGTGTGACGCTGCAGCATTTTCACTTTCAAAAGTGCATAATCAAAGTTCAATACAAACCAGTCAGCTGAGATCAACTGAAACTACTCAACGCTCATCCGCCCCAAACTCTCTCACTGCAAAATCGGAGGAATGATCAGTTCAAAGGCAGCATCCCATTAACTTTCCCGAGTGACTTTGGCTGGGTGTAAGTGCCAACCGTGAAGATCTCAGACTCCATTAGACACCAGGAACCATAAAGCAGCTTTCAGACTGGAGTTTGGGGGGCTTAGGTAGATAACTGAGATTTTTATCGGAAGCAGAAGTTCAAGCAGATGACTGAATCTTTCATGATCAGACTGTCGGGCCCGCAAGCATTTGTGCGGCCAGGGAGCTGGAAGGCAGCAGTGCCTCCACCCTGGGCCAGCAGCCACGGGGACGGGTCGGCAGGGCTAACAGGCCTTCCCCACAACCACACACCCCCCAAGGGCACAGGACCGCGTCACTCACCATCGGAGGCACCCCGAAAATAACCACATTCGAGTACTGCGAAAAAGTAACCTAAGGGAGAAAGGGAATAATTCGTAGGTCAATCCTTTTTTTAATGTTAAACTTTCTACTCATGACTTTTAATGAAGTCAAAAGAAATAGATTAAATCAATTTTAATAACGTGTGAAAGACAACATCTATACACTATGACTTGAAATACAGTGAGCATAGAAAACGGCTGCACGGTGGCTCGCGTGCTAAGCCGGCAGCTGGGGGTGGACCATGTTAAGGCCAATGACCCAGGTTTGGGGCCCGGGGCCGGGGAGACAAAATAAATAAATATAAGTGCTTTCTTCTCATTCCTTCCCTCCTTAAACTGCTTCTTCCTCTTCTCCCCTCCTCTTTCAAAAAAGTCATTATTTTATATTATTTTATCTTACTAAGTTTTCAAAATTCAATGTGTATCATAACTTAAACATCTTAATTTGACCCTGTTACGTCTTAAGCACTTAGGGACCACCTACGGGTCTCGGCCATTGCACAGCAGTGCAAGCGAGAGGACTGGCCCGGGTCCGGCTCAGAGTGCAGGGCAGCCTGCTGTTCTGCTTGGATGTTCGCAGTCACCTCTGATGCCCAATGCCGAGTACATTCACTAGGGACTGCAGACACGAGACTCAAGGTCACTGACTCACAGGCTAATTTCTACAAGCCAGTCACTGAGCTTCTGCTTCTAAACGAGCAGCGATCTTCCGTGCAAACAGAGGGATTGCACCAGAGAAAGAATGCCGTGCCGTGAAAGATCGCCTTCAGTTGGGTGGGTGCAGGCAGCACCTTCGTGGACCCCCAGGAGCCCGCCCCCGGGGCCCTCTGTCACTCATCTGTCACAGAGCCAGTAACACGCCAATAACCAGCCAATCCTCGGCCATGTGGCCCCAGCTTTCCAGCTCAGGTTCACTGTCCACCAGAGGTGAAGCAAGGCCTGGGGTCTCAGAATCACCTGTTTTTCATGTTGAACCATCCTTAAAATCTAGTCCCTTCCTCTTTGCTAAAGTACTAAGTAAAAACTGCCATAAAATGGTCTTTAGTTGAAAAACTGGGGAAACTGCTTTGCCAGTCGAAATTGTTACTGCCCAATAAAAGTCTTGTTTACTCTACAGAGGGGTCATTTGTATCTAAGATATAAGAAACAATGCAAGCAAAACAACAAGGGAAATTTTATAGGCTACTGATGACAAGATTACAATGGGAAACTTTTACTTCAAAAAGGCAGGCTATGGAGCATCCGTAACGTGGAATGCAGCCTTGCACTCCCCAGCTCCAGACACCGCTTCCCACACACTGAAGGTGGGGCCGCCCAGCCTAAAGAAGTCGATCAGAGAGATTTTTCCAAGAGCTCGATGACAGTTAGCATTTCCCAGCAATAAAGTGTTTTGTAATGAATGTGTATACACTGGTATTTTTAGACATAATGCAATCATGCACTCAACAGGCCACAATAAAATGTAAAGGTCACTTCTATATGCACTAGAAAACCAAAACATTCGGGGGCTTGCTTTATTTTGATATTTGCTTAGCTGTGGGGTCCAGAATGGGCTCTGGGATATCTGAGGTGTGCCTGCACAAAGAAACCAATGATCTGTCTGTACCTTTCGAAGACAAGAAAGAACATAACATTATTGTTGATGGAGTCTTTCCTTTCTCCTGAACTGTCTCTCACTAAATACACACACACACACACGAGACACACAAACATGCATGCACACATACTGAAATGCACATCCATACACAACATGCGTACACGCACACCACACACACACAGTAAATTACCAAGATGATATCAACAAGTTAATGCCTAAATTACAAATGATACGATTTCTAAATCAGATTTAATATAAACCTCATCATTTCATAATACACAGATGTGAGAATGCTTTTAACTGAGTAAATTATTGTGATTCAACAGGGTCTATCATGAAGCTTCCACTCTAAAGTAGGAATAATTTGTAAAATCAATCGAGTTAAATGGTGATCACATTTCATCGCATGGAAATATACCCTTGTGTCTGAGTTACTTTTAAAATATATCTCAGTGCTCTATCATACAAACCAGGAATTATGAAGTGTTTGGTTGGCATTTCTAGGAGCAGCGTCTGCTGACGTACCTTCCACAAGTCTGAGACGTAAAATCGGGCGGAATGCCGCACGCCTGCCCGCCACGCTCGGTACCGGGAGTACCAAACTAGCCATGGGTTCAGCTCATAACCGACAGCCGGGAACCCTGCCTTTGCAGCTGCGATCACCTGTGGAAAGAGGACAGTGTATATTCAAAATAAGAAAAAACATCACTGTCCACAGTCGAGTGATACAAATGGTTCCTCTCTGGGGTCTCTAACGCTAAAACGTCCAATCAAAAGGCACCTCCTTTGTTCAAGACACACTGAAAGATGAAGTTGCGTAACTCTGTGGTAATGATAAATTGGTAAAGAGAATGCAAACCCATCTAGCCTTGCTTTGCTCTTTTTGTTGTCAATGACTTCAGCATCTTTATCAGAGACTGAAACCTCTTTTGGCAAAGATTCCAGCATCTTTTGTCAAAGATGTAAGCATTAGAGCAGAAAGCCAAGTGCGCCTTAGACACCGGAGTGATTAATTCTGGACTGGCCATCTCCAGGGAGATCTGACAAGACTTGCTGAAGATGTTTTGTCTCCAACATGAGAGCATAGCACAGGCAAGACGAATGTGCCTTGGAGAATGTTCTGTGAACAAATCGTGAGGCAATAAAAACAGCCTGTCGGTGAAGAATCTGCAGTTATTACATATTTCCTTAGTATTTAAGGTTGTTCACTCAAAATTGAAAACAGCAGCTCCCCCTGGTGGCCTAACAGTCTAGTGCACCTGGGAGCAGGCCCCCATCCATCCCAAGGTCCCGGGCTCAAGACCCAGGCCAGGGTGAAAACAATCAGCGTGACCAACTAAATAAAAATAAAAATGCTTCTTCCTCCTCTCTTCCTGGCTGCCTGCCTACCTGCCTACTCGCCTTCATTCCTACCTGCACTTGTCCTTTAAAAAAAAATTGAAAACAGCTCAGAAGAAAATGGAACACGTGAAACCAAGCCCACTGTCGCCTGCCACCAGTAGGTGGTCAGGGCCACGGTCTTTTCCAGGGAGCACCTGAATAAGCAGCCCACCCACAGAGACTCGCCGAGCAGCAGTGGTGTCACCGGCTTCAGGAGGAAACCACTTTCTAAGAAACCAGAAAGGCACCATTCAGATATGGAAAACATTCAGATCTGAACGTTAAAACCTCCTCCTGGTTAATGGATGCATCTCCTGGTTTCCTAAAAACAAAACCAGTCACTTGTTAACCCCTTCCTGAGTATTCTCAGTCACATCACGAAATTATAGGCCAGGCTCTCCCCACCGCCCTCCCTTCTCAGCTCGCCTGTGGGATGGAGGCCCAGGATGGTGCCACCTTGCCTAGGACAGCTGCTGGCCAGATAGTGGTCGTTAGTCCTTATATATGGATTTAGTCCTTAAAGACTGAGGTCACAGAACGCCCAATCTTTAAATAAGTGGGGTTACCAAGCAGGGTCTTCCCTATTCGAAGTCCGCATTCCCACATAAAAATCATCCTTCATGAAGAGATACATGTAGATGCAAACGTGAAATAGCAAATGCCATGATTTCTTCTACTTACACCAACTCTTTTGATGCATTTTTTCTTTCTCTAGAAGCATTTTTATTTATTTATTGAGTTGTATATCTTGGTTGTCCTACTCTCCCCCGGGCCCCGCCTCTGGCCCCAGGATATGAACCTGGGTCCTTGGGATGCACATGGACAGCGCCCGGCCAGAGGCGGCAGA
Organism: Solenodon paradoxus; assembly: GCA_004363575.1. Taxonomy (NCBI): domain Eukaryota; kingdom Metazoa; phylum Chordata; class Mammalia; order Eulipotyphla; family Solenodontidae; genus Solenodon; species Solenodon paradoxus. Next base: position 38,309 of record RJWH01002478.1, on the reverse strand, counting down.
CCTAACTGCTATGCCACCAAGGCGCACCTGGCCCAAGTTTTTTTAACAGATAATTTCATGATTACCAACGAACTGTCCCTTTTCACCTGGCATATCTACAGAGTATTTTCTCTTTTAAGAAAAAGTGAAATGGGAGGGAAATAATTCCAAATGCATGCGGGAGGGCTGGCTGGTTCGGTCAAAGCAGCAAAAACCCAACGAGCACTTCATCAAACCGCCAGCTTTCCAGTCTCTGTGTGAGCCTCACAAGCGCCGGGGACAGGAAGCTTAGCGAGCCTGGTTCCACATGGGACAGTGTCTCAGCACCACTCACAATACGCCCATCGCCGCTCCCGATGTCGACCAGGGGTCCCCTCCTGCGGCGCAGCAGCCTCACAACATTTTCCACCTGCGTGGGAGTCGCAGGGACAAAAGGCAAACAGACTTTCCGTAGGGCTGGTGTCAGAAACGGGGTGGCCACGGCGTACAGGGCCACCAGCGTCCCAGCCACAGCCCCAGGCAGCAGGAACCCCCAGCTGCTCTTTCTGGACCCGTCCGGACTGGCAGGCAGAGCAGATGCTGTCTGCCTTTCTTCTCGAAGTGTCTCTGGGGAGGTACCTGGATTGAGGGAAAGCAGAAGATACATATGCAGAAGCCAGTCTGAAAGTCCAGGGGCGTTCCCTTCACAATTCTTACCTGAGGAACCCAACACCCGCTCTTTAAGGACTGAACAGAATCTAAACTAGCTTTAAATTCCATCAACTAAAGGAAAGTGCTTCTGAGAAAATTATTCAATACGAATGGAAGACTAAAATCTTTTCTTTCCAACAGAGACGTTTTTTCTTTTTGGCTCAAGGAGTCATCCTTTGAAAACAATGCATTCAAATGTATTTAGTACTTTACAAAAGCCAAGTTTCATTATTAATTATTAATACAAAGCTTAACCGTGAGCTCCATATTTTCATGGTTCAGAACAAAGCCTCATAAACATGAAAATAGCTAATGTTCACCCTATTTCAAACAGGATAAAAGTATCCACCTGAGTTGGCCAGGCATCTATAAAACAGTTGCACAAATGTAATTTTCAAGTAGAGAAGACAAAAATTCAGGTTTTAATAAAAAAATCCTAAATAAGCATGGAAGTAGATGTGTGAAGCAGATCCAAAAATAACAAATAATGATGCTGATGGTGTCACAAGTGTGGAATAAAGCAAAGGTGGGGCATTCCCGGGGCTCAGGCGGCTGAGACGGCTAAGGTGCAGACCACTTAAAGCCCCAAGACCTGGGTTCAAAACCCCGGGCAGGGAGTGAGGTGAAGAATAAAGACCCTCCAAGTACTGATAACAGAGAAATAAACGGTAGCTTAAACATCCCCCTCCTGACTTCTGTCCTTAAAAAAAGTGTTCTTAATAGGATCTGACAGCGTTGAAATTGACTTGAAATTCACTTTAAAACTGGTCGCAGGGTGCACTCTAGTGGCCTAGTGGTCTCGTACATCCAAGGAGCTGTGTCAGAGACATCCAGAGGTCCTGGGTTCAAGACCCAGGGACCGAGGGGCGGGGAGGGGGACGGACAGACGGGGGACAGGACGGGGGACGGGACGGGGGACAGGACACGGATACGACACAGATACGACAACCAAATAAAATAAATAAAATAAGGTGCTTCTTCCTCCTCTCTCTTCCTGCCTACTTGCCTTCATGCCTTTAAAAAACTGTTGAAAAATAAAATGGATCCCGATGATGAGCCAGGACAGGACCCTGGGCCCACACTGTGTTAGCAGTGACCCTTCATTCTCTGAACTTCCGTCTCCTCTTCTTTAAAGTGGGGAGCGCAGTCTCTGTGAGGCTAAAACAAGGGGGTACCACTGAAGCACTCAGAACTGCCCCAGATCCAAACCCACAGGGAGCAAGACCTTCTGGCCCTGAGAAGCTAAGAGCAAAACCACAGGAATCGCAGGAGGCAGGCAGGGTGGGAAGAGAGCGTGGCCCCTGGAGGGCTCCAGGCTCGCAGCTTGGAGATCAGGCGGCCATGCAAAAGGTCTGTTCATTAGTTTCCTGTTGCCGCCGTGAGAACGAAGCAGAGCCCTAGAGGGCTAAGACAACAGGTGGGTGGCGGCACTCCTGGAGGTCCCATGTCTAGCCTGGCGAGCGTGGGAGGGGCCTGCCTGCCTGCCTTCTCCAGCGCCTACAGGCCACCCGCATTCTGTCCCCGGAATGACCGCTCCTCCTCTGCCCTCCTGCTTACACTGGGGGCGCCCAGACAAGTCAGAATAGATCCACATCTCCAAGGTCTTCACTTAGTCACATCTGCACTCTCTCACAACATGCTCCGGGGTTCTGGGGATTAGGACCAGGACCTGTTTTCGGGGGCATTACTCTGCCTGTCGTGCCCATGAAACGTAATCACGTGACACAACCCAGGCGAGGTTCCCGTCTGAACATGGGACTGACCCACTGAATCCCTGAGTGCCCCCAACTTGGCGTAACTTCGTTGTTCCTGACTCCTGAGACCCCATGAACTGAGTTTGAAAACTGGTTTCACGGTGGGAAATCAACTCAAAAAAACAACAGAGACCTATTGCCAGAAGTTTAGGACAGTGAAGGCGTCTGATAGGAATCAAGAGTCTTACATGTGTTTTTGGCTCTACTTTTCAGCAGTATGTAGAGAAACGTACGTTATCACAGTGATAATACACTGCTTTTTTTGTTGTTGTTTTTTTAAGCCACAACTGTGGGCCTCTAAAATCACTGTGCGGGTATTCCAAGTGTACGGTGCAGAGGTTAGGTGGACCTGAATTGCCCAGTTCCAGAGTCTCAGAACCTAATAAGTTGGGTAACACTATGTTAAGCTTTTGCTAAGGTTTGGTTTCTTCAACTGTGAGATTTATAAACTAACCTCAGAGGGTTATTGGGACAGTGAAATAAGTCATGCATATAAAGCCCTTAGCACAGACTTGAGAGAGTAAGTAAGGACTGTTAGCCGCTGTGATCATTTTCAAAACTACCATGGGGGAGGGAGTTCTAATTTTTCAGCTTTATCGAGTCAATTAATTTATCATTTACTTACTCGCCATGCACAGTTCAAAGGACTGTAGTGTAGTCAGCTACGTGTAAGTATCACCAGTCAATATTAGAACATTTCAGCCTCTCAAGAAGAAACCTCTGCGCCCCATGGTTCAGGCGCTTAAAGTGCAGGCCATGGAAGCTGTGGACCTGGCCTGAGAACCTCAGCTGGGGAGAAAAGAAAAATCCCCTATCCTTCAGCTCCTACCCTGCCTGTCCTCAGCCCTCACTCTTAGCAATCCCTAATCTGCTTTCTACAGAGTTCTCCCTTCTGGACTTTCATGAGAAGTCACGCAGCAGGTGGTCTTTCAACTGGCCGCTTTCACTTGACATCATTTGACATAACGTTTTCAAGTTTCCTCCAGGCTGTCCCATATGACAGTATCTCTTTCCTTAAAGTCCAAGTAATATTCCACTATATGACCTCACCCCATTTTATTGAGTCATTTGTCTGTTGAGTTTCACTAAGGTCAACATAAGCTGTTAGGCTGTTGATTAGTTAAACACAAGCCAGACAAACCTAATTCTACTTCACCCCTACAGCTCTGTTCTCTTCAATTAACCAGCAAAAGATAGGCTCTGGCGCCTCTGCAGGGCCTCCCAGTGGCCAGTGCAGAGTGGGTCTACTTGAGACACACAGATACAAGGGAGGCTGTGAAAAATGCTCGAACATGTACAAAACACCATGAGGATATTGGAGGAGGTGGGACGATGGATTCAGGAGAGTGCTGGCAGAGACAGAATTTGAGCTGGGCCTGAGGGAGCAGGGTAAAGGGCATTCGCCAAGAGAGGGAAGCCCTGGAAGGACAAGTTATTTGGATAGGTAAGACGGGAAGGCAGGTGGGACCCCTTAACCAGCGTGGTAATGTGCACTTCTATTCTGGGGTTCAGGATGCAACTTTTTGAGCAAAGTCACTACAACATGTGTTTTTTAAGAAAGGCAACCCCAGCACTGGTGTTGATGAATTTTCTGCCTCATTTTGACACTTCCCAGTCTTTCCAACTTCGGAAGACTTGCAGGGGCTTCGGAAAGCACTATGTAAATCCAATTTCTGTATATCGTTTAATCCCCTTTGAATTTAAAAATGCAAAGTATTCTTATCAAGGAACACTGATCCCCGAAGAGTTAAGAGATGGTCGCGGTCAGGGCAGGGTCTGCGGGAGCGGTCCCGGGCATGCCCGTCGCTCTGCCGGGCGCCCGCCCAGGCTGTACGGGGAGCGGACGGGGCGGCCGGGCCCCCTTCTCCCTAGGCCCGCGGCGCCCCGGAGTCACGTCCGCAGACACGCCCTCAGTGCCCGCCTCCAGGGTCGGGCGAGGGCGCGCGGGCCCGAGGGCAGGGCGCGGACACGGACACCGAGCGCCAGGCTCCGGGCCGGAGCAGAGCCGGCGGCTCCCGCACCCGCTGCACCAACCCCGGCTGGCGGCCAGCGCCGCCCGCACACGCCCGCCCGCACAAAGCGCCCTCGGGCCTCACCTCCTGCTCCCGCCATCGCGAGATTTGCGGTCGTCGCCGAGATCCGGAAGTGGATCGGACCATCTTTCGTGAGGGGCGGGAGGGAGCGAGGAAATCTGCTCGCGGTCAGTGAGGGCCCCGCTGGCCCTGCGAACTCGCGAGGGTGTGTCCACTGGGCAGCTTTAATAAGGGAGTAACGGGATCTAGTATTGGTCTGCGTATTCTAGTCCTTCCCATCCGTGTCTCGGAGCTCCCCCCTCGGCTTCCTGCTTGATGGAAGTTTCCTAGGGCCGCCGATTCCAGAAGGTACTGTCGGGCGTTAAACTAGTCTCAAGTGAAAAATAAGTCTCCGCAGCTGCACTGCGCACGCGCAGGCTTCGCGTCTTCCCGCGAGAAGAAGGCGTGTTCTGGGTTCCGGAGTGGGCTCCGCCGGTTGCGGGAAAGGAACGCCTGCTGCCTCGCCATGGCGTCCGTGGGGACCCTCGCCTTCGATGAGTATGGGCGTCCGTTCCTCATCATCAAGGACCAGGACCGCAAGTCTCGGCTGATGGGGCTGGAGGCCCTCAAGGTACCGGCCCGGGGCCGCGGCGGCGGGACGCGGGAGGCGGCCGAGCCCTGGGGCTCCGCGCGGGCCTGCGGCGACCGCGCCACGTGTTCCAGGGGCGCGGGGGCCGGGCTGGTGCGCGCCCCGCGCTTCCTCGGGCTCGGGGGTGGGGTCCAGCGTGTGCTCTGTCCGCTGCAGTGCGGTGTCCGGGCGGGGATCCTCCGGGCCCCGCGGGAGAGACGGCTGCTTCCTCGCCCTGCGCTGTGCTGGTGGCCGCCGCAGACCTCGGGGACCGGGCCCGTGTCCTCGGCCACTGCCTAACGGCGCGGCCGTTCGCCGAGGGCTTCCTGGCCCCGGAGCTGCAGGCACGCGTCTGCTCGACCGCGGCGCATACTGGCCGTGCGCTGCCAGTGACACTGGGTGGGGGTGAAAGTCGGATCAGGAACGGGGCGGGGGGTTTCTGAGCCAGAGAGCAACCAGCGACCGCAGGGCAGAGAGCTAGGCCGGAGAACGCAGGCACGTTGCAGGGCGGAAGAGCTGTCTGGTTTTCACAGGTGCTTAGTCTGCTCTCAGTTACAGCAGTTCCCCACGTGGGCACGTGCGCGCTCTTCACGGCCCAGCGATCAAGATGTTAGCCTGTGGCTTCTGCGCTGTCACAGTTTAGACAGACCTCTCTCTGGGGAGTAGCGTTTCGAGTGCACTGAAGGGGATTGGAAAGACAAGAAGAGTTCAACCATTGCAGGAGTCCGGGTGAGAAGGGGCATCGCGCCACAAACGTTGATAGAAACAGCGGAGGGGAGGCTTTGACTGGGCACCGACTTCTTGGGCTTAGTAGTAAAGTACCAGAATCGTGGACAGAGCCTGTCACTAGGCGGAAGAGGTTTCCCTGTCCCCTTGGTATCCTGGGTTTTACTTAAATTGAGATCCATGCTTTATCGAGTAGGTACTCAAGCCATTTGTATTCCACACTCGATTCCATTTTTTCACTTAAACCGTCCATACTACCCAGTGTAACAATCTAATAGAAACTAAATGTTACTTTATACCTGCCTCTGCTGGGTGCTTTACATGCATTAAAATCCTTGCACTCGGGCATTGGTATACTTTATAGAATTGAAAACACACACACACACACACACACACACACACACCCAGCAGTTAAGTAACTGTTTAAGGTCAGGTGGCTGTAAAGTCAGGTGGCCGTGTCGGTGTTAGCATTCCCTTGTGGGTGCCTGTGCTTTGTGGGCTGTCTAGAAGCATCCTTGGCCAGCAGCCCTCTTGCCACTCTCGAGGCCAGAAATGTCACATCTCACTCGCCGTGTATATTAAGGATTACCATACATTTTCTGTTCACTGGCCTTTGTCTTCTGTTACCTCCCAGGTGGGGTGACCAGGTGTCTGCACTGCTTTCGAGAGTCTGTGGAGGGTAGTGATGGGTACAGAGCCTTCTCTGCATCGGTAACTTAAGGGCTTAAAGGATGTGCTTGGGGGTCATGCATGTCCAGGCCTCACCAGAGGGAAGCTAGGTCTTAGCGCGAAGGGCTTTGAAGAAAATGCTGGGCTTTTGGACCAGAATGTTAAGACCCCACAGAGTCGCTTGGGGACAGTAAGTGAAATGTTTGAAGACATGAATGGGTCAGCCCGATAGACTCTGAAAGTAGGTGAACCAGCAACTGGAACGCAAGGGTGCTCGTGCCATGGGCCTGGGTCGGGTTGGTGACAGCAGAATGGAAAGAAAAGTTGCACGTTTGGTGGGAAACTGAGACTCGTATGTGGAAATAAAGCGCGCTGCCAGCTTCTGTGGCTTCGCTGTGCTTACCTTTGGCGGGGGCCAGGCGAGGGTAACAGGACCTCGCTGTTTCTGTATGTGTGGTTGCACCACCTGAGAGTCCATTCTGCCGTCAACCATGGTGTGACGCTTCAGGGCACTGAAGGGACAGTGCAGAGGTCAGACTGTGTGGCGGGACGGGTAGGAGCACCCACCTCGTGGACATGGGGAGCCAGTGAGCACCCCAGCAGCACGGGTCTTCACAAAGAATGACCTCCTGAGTGAGTGGTACATACACGCGGGAGCACGCTTCGCACGCCTGCCTCCTCCTAGTGTGGACTCGGAGGGCGGGGGCCGCTTAAGTGCTCTTTCTAACCCTCCTCTGCTTTTAACTGTTAAACTTAATTTGTAACTTAAACATTTGCTTTTTCCATTTGTTCTGTTTAGTCTCATATAATGGCGGCAAAGGCTGTAGCAAATACTATGAGAACATCCCTTGGACCAAATGGTAAGAATCTCTGCGTTGAACAACATTTTCAAATCATAAAGTAGTCACTGCAGCTCCTTTAAAAAGTGGGCAAGTGGGCATGTGGGCACATGGGCATACGCTGGCGCTCAGGGATTAAGCTCGAGCCTGGGGAGCAGTTCACGTCCCCACAGAGACCCAGGACCAGGGAGCAACTAAAATGAACAAGTGAATAAATGAAAGGCTTCTCTCTCCCTGCCTGCTTCCTTACTCTAAAAACAGAGATTGGGAAATGGCAGCGAGCTCCTGCTCACCTAGTAAGACTATTCCAGACTCTCATTTATTGTTCAATTTTAGGTCACACTTTCTGTCCAGTTTCCATTTGAATTTTCCAAATCATAGTTGTCAGTTTTGTGAATAATGGTACAGTGAGTGAAGCAAAATTTTTTGCCGTTTCTGTTTTTATCCATTTATATTGTTTTCAATATTTTGCTCTATTAACCCATCTAAAAATGTTTTCATGCAGATATTTTACGTAAGTTGAGTTTTGTATTTAAAATCAATTCCATAGGTAGGGCCTGAGACAGGAAGTCTTAACCTGTTTTGTATAATTCTTGGTAGAGATGGCAGTCTTTATTTAGCGCCGTTCTAAATATTGCTGTCTTTTTAGGGCTTGATAAGATGATGGTGGACAAGGACGGTGACGTGACTGTGACAAATGACGGTGCCACCATTCTGAGCATGATGGACGTCGAGCACCAGATCGCCAAGCTGATGGTTGAGCTGTCCAAATCCCAGGACGATGAGATTGGAGATGGAACCACAGGCGTGGTTGGTAAGCTGAGGCAGTGTGCTCTTCCTCACACCTGCTGAGGGTTCGCTCTGAGTCAGATCCTATGGGGACAGTGGGGCAAATCACAGTCGAAGGACTCCCTGGAAAGTGGCCCAGACTCTTGAAACCATCAGTGAGGACTAGGGGCTGGGGGTGGTTGGGCAGCTAACTGGTAAGAGCTGTTACATGTAGAATTTGACTGGGTGCCAGGTGTTTGGGGGTTTTCCAGCTGTGAAGGATGTTTGGACTCAAATGGAGGACGTGGTGGGTTATGTACTGCAGGTTAGCATCCCGTGATGCGCCGTTTCCCGAGTGGCAGCTGAGTAGCAGTGATGTCGGATAAGGCCTTGTACTGAACTTAGGTCGGTTATGATCTTTAGGACGTGCCACGTGGTGATCTCTGTGACTGACGCATGGTTGAACAGGAGGAGTGCGTGTGTGGAGAAAGCAAATTAGGCAGTTTTATTGATAAGTGGTGTTAATTTTACTGCCACCTTTTTTTCTGAAAGTCTGAACTATTTAAAAAGTTGGGATAGAGGGAATGTTTTAATGTTACCACTTCTGCAGGTGAATTTGAATTCTTTGATTCGCCAAATGTTTAATGGGCTCCGACCACCGTTCTGGGTGAGTCTGCAGTGTCGCGGTAGGAAAATAAACAAAACTCACTTTGTGGCACGCAGATTTCGGGACGTGATAAATAGTAGAAAATTCTTCTGTCACCAGATGAGTGTCATTGACCAGAAGTCCCGGACCCAGAAACATAAGCCTCTCCCCTGCATAGACATGCCTTTACCTTTAGTTACTCTCGATGGCAGTCAGAGATGAACGCCCTTCTGTGAGGGGAGCCAGTTAGACTTTCACCAAAACCAATGCAAGAGGCTCCTCTTGAAATAGTGACGAGACAGCCTCCACCTCCAGAGGCCCGCGCTGATGGCCAGCGCCTCGCGTGTTTTGCTTGTACTGAAAATAATAAGCTTCCACCTTCCTGTGAACCTGCGCGTGTCTGCAGTGCTGGCTGGGGCGCTGCTGGAGGAGGCCGAGCAGTTGCTGGACCGCGGCATTCACCCCATCCGCATCGCTGATGGCTACGAGCAGGCCGCCCGCATCGCCATCGAGCACCTGGACAAGATCAGCGACATCGTTTTCGTGGATGAAAAGGACACTGAGGCCCTGATCCAGACGGCCAAAACCACCCTGGGCTCCAAAGTGTACGTACCTTCGGGCAGGGCAGCTGGCACGGGAGGCGGGTGTTTGTTCCTCGGGCAGCCAGGAGCACTTCGCAGTGACGGGTGACGTCTTTCTGTCCATGTTGGGTTTGCTCTGCCCCTCACGTTAGTGTCGGCAGTTGTGTTCTGGAAGCTACTTTCCAGGCTCGAGAAATAAACTCATCAGTACTCATGGCAGGAGGAGGCTGCGCTGGAAGCCAACCGGAAACGGGCCTGTCATAAGGTGTTCGTTCCCTTGGCTCTCCTCCATTTCTTTGTAGGAAGCCTTTTGCAGGCAGGCCCTGCTTCTCGTTCAAAAAGCAAGTTACTGGGCCAGGTTTTTTTCTTTTCCAGGAGGGGGCCGTCTCAAAATGGACTTAAGTTGGGTGTTCACAGTGTCCACATGCTGTCTCCTGTGTGCTCGGTCAGCTGCCAGGTGGTGGGGACACAGACAGGCCTAGCCCCTGGAGACTGAGCAGACTCGGCCAAGGGACGCGCTTATTTTGAACAATAAGGATTTATGGGCTCTTATGTGTAACAAAAATCAAATGCAAGGGCAAGGTATATTTACTATATACTGTTATTTAAATCAGTATAAACAAGAGAAACGTTTTTATTTTGAATTTGTGTGTGTGATGGTTCTAACAGAAAGGCGGGTGAGGGGAAGCCAGCATGTTTGTCTCTGTTGTCTTCTGCCTGGCGGAGAGGGAACCACCTCACAGAAACTTTGAGGCGCCAGCTGTGCTCCTGTCCCGGTCCTAGTTAAGTGGGGTGTCCACCCAGGAGAGCACACTTCCTCGCGGAGGGAAGGCAGTGTCCTGCCTTGGGATGCACACCTCGTTTCAGTGCTGCTCTGAGCTGGCCCTGCTCTGTGTGCCGGACTCTCCAGCCCAGTGTAGATAGGTCTTCACTACAGAGGATGCTCAGTATAAAGCAGAACACTGGATCAGCTGTTAGGATGCTGGTGCCGTTTTTAGTTTCATGGTTTTCTTCTCTAGCTGACGTAAGACTTCAGGCACTATATTTCAAATACTGGCTGTAACTTGTGGTTTTTTCCAGAATCAAGTTAAGTGTGTTTGCATAGTCTCTGCAAGTGTTTCAGGGTTTCTAATAACGATCCCGTCCCCCATCTGCAGTTGACATTCCAGCAAAGGTCTGCTACTACACCCTTTTAGATGAGACTGACTTCTCCTGGGTGGTTTCACATATTTCCCATTGCACTTTGGACTTGATAAAGCATTAATACTGTCCTTAAAAAGAGTAGACTGCTGGGGAAGGTAGGTTCTGCCTCCGGGCGGTTCGGCGGCGCTCGCTCGTAGTGAAGGAGAGACAAGCGCCGCGTTCGGTTCCGCTGCAGCGCAGCAGTCGCAGGCGAGAGCGAGAGCTCTGCTGTAATATCACGGCAGGGTCAACAGCTGTCACCGACAAATGGCCGAGATTGCCGTGAATGCTGTCCTCACGGTCGCGGACATGCAGCGCAGAGATGTGGACTTCGAGCTCATCAAGGTCGAAGGCAAAGTGGGCGGCAGGTTGGAGGACACTCAGCTCATCAAGGGCGTGATCGTGGACAAGGACTTCAGTCACCCCCAGATGCCAAAGGTGAGTCGTGGTTCCCACAGCTGCAGACCGCGTTGCCCCAAGTCCGCCGCTCAAGTGGCCTATGTTCCCTGCAGCAAGTGGACAACGCGAAGATCGCAGTTCTCACGTGTCCATTTGAGCCTCCCAAACCGAAGACGAAGCACAAGCTGGACGTTACCTCCGTGGAGGATTACAGAGCCCTGCAGAAGTACGAAAAGGAGAAGTTCACGGAGATGATTCAGCAGGCAAGTCCTCGCCGTGCTTCTCGGGGCACATCAGCCTCTCCAGGAGCTGTGGGGGGGTCAGCCGCGGTAGCACGACGTGCTGCTCCTGTGACCATGACGGGGCCTCCTGGCCGCAGTGAGCACATCACACTGCAGGCTTGCGTTCGTCACTTTCACATTATGAAAGTAGGAACTTAGAGAGGAAAATTCCAGTGGCACGGGCGGTGTCTCGTTTCGTCTTCAGTGCCGTGTTGCGGGGCCTCGGGCTGACCTCTCACCTTGAGCGGGGCTTGCTTGGCACCGCTCAGCAGAGGTGCAGAGCAGGGCTGTTGCACACGGCTCACCGGATGCTCGAGAGTCATTGAGTAACTGCATCACACGAGAATGCGGTCGCAGTCTTCCCAGGTCTTCATTGCAGCATGTCACTGTGGCTCTGCAGACACGCCGCAGTCCCCGCCGCGCCGGCTGGACACATGACGTGCGGGCGGTGGCTCTTTGTCCTCTGGACGGTGGCTCCACTGCAGGAGGGTTCGTGGGCACAGCTGTTAGAGCGTAGCGCGTCATCACAACGGGCACAGACTGGAAGTTAGTTTGATGTCTGTTCGGGGCGTGGCTGGGCGTGTTTATCCCTTCACAGCTCCGCCTGGGCCAGGCCCCTCGTGGGCGGTGGGGAAGGCAGCGAGCAAGCAGAGCTTCTGCCCTTGTGCAGGCTGAGCGGAACGTGGGCAGGGGCTGGGGGAGACCCGGGAGAGCTGTGCTAGGTGCCAGGTGTTTGTTAGCACATGCACAAACTGGAAGGCTGGGGGACACTTTAAAAATACCAGGTGTGCCCTTTCGCTGTTGAGACCAGGCTGGGGCTCAAACCCCACAGCCCGGGACCAGGAAGAACAACTAAAATGAACAGCGAAACAGATGAAATGCTGCTTTTTCCTCTCGTCTGCCCGTCTGCCTGTTGTCTTAAAAAACCAAATAACCTCCCGAATCGAGGCGGCCGTGGGAGCGCTGGCCTGGAGCGCTGAGGGGAGAAGACAGGAGTTAAGTCAGGCAGGTGCTGGGAGACACGCAGATCGCCAGCAATGACAGTAGGCCCGTGGTGGGGCTCGAAGCCGGACTGTCAGGAGTGAGAGGGGAGGCCCCTCCTGCTTTAAGCACCTGGAAGAACAGGCAGTCACTGGGGGCACCGGGTGGCTGGCTTTCAGGGCACAGCCACCATCCCCAGAGTGAGAGTAATGAGAACATCTGATCTGCTCATGGAGTTCATGCATCAGGGAAGGAAGGGCGCAGAGCCGGTGAAGGGATGGAGGGGCGGGCACGGGGCAGCGTGGCAGGCAGCTCTGATCGCACCACGCCTTTGAGATAAGTGGCCATGGGCAGGCTTGGACGTTGGGAGAAGCATGACCACTTTGATAACCTGTAAATTAGTCATCGTCGGTGATCCTGTCCTTACAAGACAGTCTCCTCGGGAAAGCGAGTTGCAGAAAATGCGTATCACGCAAGTCAGTCCTTGTGACAAAGATAGAACTTAGCGGTGTTGGTGAGAGGACAGCTGTTGACTCGGTTCCTCCGGTCCTAGGTGGTGCTAAGCCTCACTGACACACCGTCTGTTTGACTTTGCTGTCAGGAGGTTCAGCAGGACTTGCTTCTACAGCTTGATTTTCAGAACGAGGTGGTGACTGGCACATCCGTTGTTAGGCTTTAGAAGAGTGCTGCAGGATCCCCCTTGGTTATTCTACGGTGCGCCCCGGCCACAGTGGCCCTCGCAGAGGACATCCCCTTACTGACGTGCTGGCATTTCTCTCCCAGATTAAAGAAACTGGCGCTAACCTGGCCATTTGCCAGTGGGGCTTTGATGACGAAGCAAATCACTTACTTCTTCAGAACAACCTGCCCGCAGTTCGCTGGGTTGGAGGCCCTGAAATCGAGGTACGGAGCTATCGGAGCCCACGTTCCGCACACTTGCGTCTGTGGATATGGGGTGCGTGGGGTGCTAGCCCGAGAGCCACGGGGCGCCGGGGCACTGCAGGCGGGAGGAGTGCTAGGATGTTTGTTGCCAGTTTCTCGTGCTCTTGAGGCGTCTGGGAGTGCTGTCCCTGGGCCCTCCTGGCCTCTCCCCTCATTAGCCATGTCAGCCCAGTGCTGACAGCCACCCCAGAGGCAGGGGACACCAGCAGCACCCAGCCAGCAGACACACCAGCTGCGCGGGCCCTTCCCTCTGGCAGGCTGCGGGACATCTGCGGGCTGGGGGTCAGCATGAGTAGCGACCCTGTGCACGGAGGTGGGGGTCTGTTGTCTAGCCGATGGTGGAAGCCCCGTTGACCTGCGTCCTCCTCGCTGCCCTGCCCGACTAGCTGATTGCCATCGCCACCGGAGGGCGCATCGTCCCGAGATTCTCGGAGCTCACAGCTGAGAAGCTGGGCTTTGCTGGGCTTGTGAAAGAGATCTCCTTTGGGACCACGAAGGACAAAATGCTGGTCATTGAGCAGTGCAAGAACTCCAGAGCTGTGACCATTTTCATCAGAGGAGGAAATAAGATGGTGAGCGCTGAGCTACATGTCCTGCCTGTGCTTAGTGTTGGTCTGTGCTTTGGCCTCCCCCATAACGTGTTAATAACTAAGACTGAGTCTCTCAAGGAAATCCTGACACGTTAGTGAAGATCAGGCTTCATTGTTGGCTGCTTGGCGCCCTGCCCTTCTCCAGTCTCTTAGGTGGCAGCAGGGCATGTCAGGTCTCTGGGAATACGGGTTCATTGTTTCGTGGGTTTATTTTCTTACCCCTCTTCGTTGTGTCCTGGAGTGAGTCACCGCTGCCCTGCCTGCTGCTCATCCAGCTGCAAGCGAGAGGAAAGTAGCCAGCTGCTGACCGGTGGCATGCCGTCTCCCTGTGCTTGTAACCACAACAGTTACCGTGGGCGCAAGGACAATTCCCAAGGCCCAGCGGGCACTCAGATTGGAGCAGAGACGCTGGGTGTTTGACTCTGAAATTCAGAGATGTGGTCACATTAACTCAGGCCCCGCTGTTGTCCCTAGATCATCGAGGAAGCGAAGCGATCCCTTCACGACGCGCTGTGTGTTATTCGCAACCTCATCCGAGACAGCCGCGTGGTGTATGGTGGGGGCGCTGCCGAAATCGCTTGTGCTTTGGCCGTTAGCCAAGAGGCAGACAAGGTGAGCTGCATGGAGGGCACCGAGGCAGGGCGGTTGGCGCGGCGAGGCGGCACTGCCGCGCACGGTCGAGACAGACTGGGTTCTAAGTGGCCGCTCGGCCCTGGGTTCAGGCGCAGCCTCCCAGAGATCGCCCTTCTCGGCCTTTCCAGACCTGGCCGTGGTCAAAGCTCTCCCGTCAGATTTGAAATTCAAAGCCAGTTGAAGAGTGGAACTGAAAATAAAGCAGGAAGAGCTGTTTTGTCTTAGATTTCTCGCCCGGGCACACACTTCTCTCCTAACTCTGTAGTGGCACTTTAGTGTTTGGCACGTTAAAAATAAAGACAGGCACGTCCTGCTGGAGTTGTGGTTAGTCAGCTGCCTCCGGCCCAGGCGCAGTCCACTTAGGTTCCGAAGACCTGGGCTCGTGTCCCAGGCCAGGGAACAACCAAGATGAACAACAAAGTCAAATAAATAACTGCTGCTTCCTCTCTTCCTGCCAGCACATTTCCTTAAAAAAAAAAAGGGAAGAAAAGCTAATTGTTAGAATTTTTCCGTTGGCATCTTGAGGTATGGGACTTACTGAAGTTCCTGAACTGCTGCTGGGTTTTTCCCCAACGTGCGCTTACCCACCCTGTTCCCTCTGTGCCCCAGTGCCCGACCCTGGAGCAGTACGCCATGCGAGCCTTCGCTGACGCGCTGGAGGTCATCCCCATGGCGCTGTCTGAAAACAGCGGCATGAACCCCATCCAGACCATGACCGAGGTCCGAGCCCGGCAAGTGAAGGAGAACAACCCTGCCCTTGGCATTGACTGCTTGCATAAGGGCACGAACGGTGAGGGCCGCGCGGGGCTCGTGCGTGGACGGGGTGGTCATCTTCCCAGGCGATCGCCTGGCCAGTCGGCTGCAGCGCTGGCCCTGCCACGGGGGCTGTCGTCGCAGCGCTGACCCGCGCTCTGGAGGCCACGCTGGGCCGGGCCGCCTCCCGCCACTGTCTCTGGTTGAGATGCAGAGAATGCCCATCTGGTGGTGGTGGCTTCTGCGTACCCTGCGCAGCTCGCAGTCCACAGCTTAGGCTGTGGTTCTGTCCTGTAAGCTCGGGAGCTGCGGGCGTGCTGTGCTGGGACTCACGTAGCTTGTGGAGACCATCGCGGTGATTCTGGCAAGAGGGCCGTATCTCAGGCTGTGTCCTCAGTCCCGATCACACAGTCAGACAGTGTGTGCTTGTGCCTAGAAGTGTATGAACTGCTTCTCTTATTCGCAGCCCAAGGATTTTAATAGTGGCTCTTTGCCAGACAGACAGGTACGTTTTTGTTTAAACTTGAAGGCCTAGTTGCACTGAAAGTCTCGGAATTTTTACATTTCAGGTCCGTCCAGTTTCACATTACAGTACTGGAAACGGAGGTGAAATGTCCCTGAGAGGCTTAGTCACCTAGGGCTTCAGCTTGTCCTCAGAGGGCCCACCACACCCCCAACTCTGGTGCCTGCGTTCAGATCCCAGAAGGCTGTGGCAGTGCTGCTGGCGGCTGGCTCACTCGGTGTTGGCCATTCGCTGTTGGCGTCGCTGCTGATGCTGAGTAGTGTGCAGTCTCATGGTGCTCCGTGTGTCTGCTTTTCAGATATGAAACAACAGCACGTCATAGAAACCTTGATTGGCAAAAAGCAGCAGATATCTCTGGCAACACAAATGGTGAGGATGATTTTGAAGATCGATGACATCCGCAAGCCTGGAGAATCTGAAGAGTAAAAGGAAAGGTTCGGAATAAAATGTAACAGCCACGACGACTGTGACTGAATAAATGGGTGTCTTGTGACGCATCTACAGTTATTTATTATTACAGCCTTTTTTCAGATGCTGCAGGTGCTGCGATAAGCAGAGCTGTTGGGTTACATGGTGTCCCTTGTGTGGAATTGCAGGGGTGTCTCCCAAGTTTTCGTGTTTGTTATATTAAAGCAATCTCTTTAAATGGCTTTTATCTTCTGCTCTTCAAGTTCGGGAAACATTCAATGTAACAGAGTCTTAACAGGTTCAAGTCGATTGTTATTTTTAAATAAGCTGTAGGAAGTCAACACTTGAAGCACCAAGATTATCACAAGTCAGGAGATATTTGAACCTTGAGGGGGACCTGGGGTCGACCCTCTGATGTGATTGAAATCACTCCCCTGGAAGTGGGCAGTCGTGTGTAGAGCCCCCGGTATCTCTGTTCAGTCTTGTGGCGACTCCAGCCTCAGCCTGGCGTGGTGGTGCAGTGCCCGTGAATGCCCATTCGAAACAGTCCTGGGACGCTTGCTGGTGGGCTGGCGGTCCAGCACACCCGGGAGCAGTCCCACGTACATCCCGAGGTCCTGGGTTCAAGACCTGGTGCTGGGGAACAGCCAGCGTGAGCAACTAAATACAGATGCTGCTTCCGCCCAAACAGGCGACCCTCATTTCACCTTTGCTATTATATTCAGGTCCCAGCCCACCCTGAACACAGCCGGCTTAGTATGGCGAAGACCTAGTCCCGCAACCGCAGGCGCTTACAGGGCGCTTCAGAGCCAGTTGGTCTCTTAGAGTAAGAGGGACCAGGCGGGGCTAGTGAACTGCGGAAGGTGAGGGAGAAAGGGATTGAGCAGGGAGGAGCCTTGCAACTACCCGTCTGGTGACTGGCATTGGATTAATCCCACTTGCTAAAATAGCACTGACTGGCAGTGACAGCCCTGCCGGGGCCCAGGCCTAGTCCGAAGACCCCCTGGGTTGTCTCGGCTCCCACTGCCCTGGGGAAGATTGTTTTTCACATCTTGACAGTGGCATCTCCTGGCCAGTAAGCAGTAGAGCCTGTTTGTCCCCATCTGCCTGGGTCTTCCTCGAGATTTTCTAAAAGGGGGTTTCTCAGAATCGGGATAAAGTTTGCTTCTGTGCTGTCAGGAGAGGCTTCGCTGATAGGACTAGTGCAGTTCCCAGAATAGGAAGCGACGGTGACCAAAAAGGTGCATTTTCAGGGTTGCCTTCTCATGAACGTGAACACTGACCAGTCTTAGCTCTTAGGTCATTGTGTTGCTTCCCCACGTTAATGCATTGAGCCTTTTTTCCACTGAGGTTTAGGAAGAATTGTCAGCAGCAGTCTTGCTAATGGTGGTGTTTCCAAACTACACAGAGGCGTGCCCGCCAGCCTCCCGGCACGCATCCCCGCTGCTTCTGGGGACAGTCGGGCAAGTTGCATCACCAGGGCTGATTCTGACCTGCCGAGAGCATCAGCTGCCATGAGCTAGCGTCTCACTGCACTGAAGGGTGCCAGGCTCCCTGGAAAGCCTCTGAACTCCGACAGACCAGGGACCCTGGTGGGGCTGCCCATTCCTGCCCACCGAATCAGTCAGCCTGGCTGCGGACCCCTTCCAGTGTGCTCAGCCCGCTGCATCACGCGGAGGGTAGGCGGGGGCTCGGGGAAGTTTTCTCTCCCTGCTGAGCCTGTGTGAAGCTGAGGCCCCGAGCCATGCTCGGGAGAGGGTCTTGGATGGCAGACGCCTGTGTGAAGCTGAGGCCCCGAGCCATGCTCGGGAGAGGGTCTTGGATGGCAGGCACCTGTGTGTCCCAGTGTCAGTCAGGACCCGAACCACAGATCCAGTTAGGGGTGTTGTGGGTGAGACTTCCATGTCATTCTCCTGGCCACTCTTGGCTGGACTTTCTGTTGACTGCAGCCCAAGGAAACCACTGGTCATCCAGATGGACCAAAGCCAACCGTCCCCACAGCCCTGCTCTCTGGCCACCCCCGTCCTGGGGTCCTGGGTCGTCTGTCAGAAAGGCTGCCTCCAACCCCTCCTGGACCAGGCCCAGCACTGACCCTCGACCCCTCCCTGGGTGCATCCTCGCTCCCCTCAACCCCTCTCTGGGGTGCATGCTCGCTCCCCTCAACCCCTCCCTGGGTGCGTCCTCACTCCTCCCAGGAAGAACCGCAGCCTTCAGCTTCCACAGGGCTCTGCAGCCCTGTCAATGCACAAAGAAGGTATGGGGGGGTGGGCTTCCTTCCCGGAGCCCTAGGACCGACCAGAAACAGGCTGAGTTAGCCCACTGGACCGGAAAGAGCCCCGCACTCAACCCAGGACACAAGCAGAATCCTTCCCCGTGGTCCCACCATGGGGCCCAGGCCTGGGTGGGAGGGACAGGAAGCAGCCTTCCTAGTGTCTGCAGAGGGGACAGGTTGGACAGAGGCTTATCCGGTCTAGACGGGTCGTTTGCCAAGTGAAAGGAAGACAGCAGCAGGGCCGCCAAATGGGGGTGACAGCCTTGCTGGGGAGTCAGCAGGAAGCAACTGGAAGCCACAGGCCTTCTCTGGTACAGGCAGGCAGTGCCCAGGAAGGTGCACGCAGCCACTGAGGGCTTGACCTGTGACTCGTGCTCCCAAAGGACTGCATTTTCTGTGTGTTTATTTCAGTGGATTCTGAGCGAATACCTGAGATGTCTGATGTGACTCCACCCAGGGACCCAAAAATCCCGAGAAGCGTTGGGAGAACCATGCACTCGGAGACAGATGGCAACTCATCCAGCGTTTTTAATTAGCTTTTCAAGAAACCCACCCGTTCAGAACTCAGTTTACTAACTGGCTGTCATTAGGTCAGCAGAACTCTATTTTTGTCTCAGAATTTCTCAGTGCAGTAGATGAAGGTGACAAATCCATGGGTGTGTAGTTAAGGGTAATGTCTAGTGAAGGCGGGTTTTTCATCTACCTGAGCTCACAGCACATGTTCTTCACGGCTTCAAGGTCATTTCAAAGGACATGCTGAGTTCCGGAGCAGAAAGCCACATCCGAAGAGCCTAGCAGTTAGGATACTACTCTAGCATTCAAATCCTGCCGCTGGCCTGTTACTAAAATGTTTACTTGGGCCCTTCATCAAAAATGAGTGAGTCCAAACGTGAACCTCTCCTACTGTCTGTTTCAGAAGAAATAACTCGGGGATTCCTTGATTTATTTCATATAATGTCAAGTTAAAAAGGATGCTCTAAGAATTCAGGCAAATTTCAGATGCAAGTTACTTCGAGAAGTGTACACCTGGCCACCGCTAGACGTACTTGTTCAGCCACTCGAGCAGGTTCCTCCTGGCCTCATCAATGTAGGGCTTGTCTTCAGGCGAGCAGTCTTCCCTCTTGCGGTGCACGAAGCCGTGCGTCTGGCCGGAAAACGTTTTGATCTGGTGCTCCACTGCGCAGCGTTCCTTCAGCCTCTGAGTCAGCAGAGAGACCTGCGTGCAGAGGGTGGCATGATGACAGGCTTTTAACAACCCTCCAGTCACACGGTTCTCCCAAGTCTCCAAGTGCTCAGAATCGGTTTACCGTCGGTGCCTTAGCCTGTGCTCCCTGACTACGATGAATTCCTGCTTTCACATAACAGTTCTTACCTTGGGCAAAGGAGAATTTAAAGCAAATAAGAATGATTCTGGGCACACCTTGGTAGCCCAGCGGTCTAGGAGCAATCCCACACACATCCCAAGGTGCCAGGTTCAAGACCAGGGGCTGGCAGGGACAACCAATGTGACAACTAAAAATAAAGCGCTTCTTCCTCTTTCTTCCTGCCTGCCTTCTGCTTGCCTTTCCTTCCTGCCTGCACCTAAAAAAGAGGAAAATGATACAGGGTGTGCCCTGGTGGAGTAACGGTTCGGTCAGCTGCCTTCAGCCGAGAGCACAGGCCACATATCCTGGGAACCCGGGTTCAACAGCCAGCATTGGGTGAAAACCAAGATGAACAACTAAATGAAGTAAATAAAATGCTTCCTTCTCTCTCTTCCTGCCTGTCACTCCTTACCTTCCCACCTGCACCTTTCCTTAAAAAAAAAAAAAAAAAAAAAAAAAAAAAAGATACAGCATTAGGTATTTGAAACTACATACTTAAGGAAAGGTGCAGGCAGGAAGAAGAGAAACATTGCATTTATTTTTATTAGTCACACGTGTTGGCTATTCCCTACTCCTGGGACATGAACCCGGGTCCTTGGGATGTATGTGGACTGTGCTTGGCCAGAGGCAGCTGACCTAACCACTACGCCACCAGGGCGGGCCAAGACAAACTGTTTACTGCATATTCAGAATAATCAAATATATTCAATATGTAATTATATATACAAATAGAAACCATTTTAGATTTGTGTTAATACATGTATTGAACATCCATTTCTGACTGCTTTTAAACCAGTTTTCTTCCACTTGTTCCCACACCTCCTGGATTTGACACGCCCGTGTTACACAGATCTCAGGAGAACTTGTAGGTCTCGCCTGGGGCGCAGGGAGGCTGGGCACTTTGAAGGGGGCTACAGCCCCACTGGAGGTTCCCATAAATCCACCTGTGAATGAAGCGTGACGCTGAAGAACAGGCGAACACAGACAAGCACTCCAGGATGAGTCCCCAGAAATGCCCAAGGGAGCACTGAGTCTAGAGGGGAGAAAGATGCTCCTTACCTGCTCCAGAGGGATCACCGCGTCATTCTCTGCAAAGATGAAGAGCGTGGGGTTCTTCAAACTGTGCACGTCTTCCGAGTCCCTGATGATGCCTGCAGACGCGGCGACAGGATGGGAGGACATCACATGCCCAGAAAACCACACAAGTTTGCTGAGATTTTCCAATGCAAAGCCTATGCTTTGAGATTTTTGTTTATTTTGAGCAATTTTTTGGTTTTTTGGAGCAGTTCCCCAGAAGTTTGAGTGGTTTGGCCACTGAATGTTAGTGTTAGAGAGAAAATGGTCAGACCTTCCTCCCGCCTGCACCCCCTGAGCCGGGCCATTACATACGGTAATTGGGCACAGATTCAGCTTGGAAAATGCACCGCTCGTGATGTGCCTTCTTTTACAAAGCGGCGAGAGTGTACACATCTGGACCACTGTTCCAGAAGATGCTCCCAGTCCACACAAGCCTCGTGAGTTAAATGCGCTGAGCAGTTTCATTCACAAGGTGCATGGGCCGATGGACAAGTGTCTGCGCACAGGAGACCACGAGTATGAACCCCTCAAAGGCCCTTGGTCAACACGGCTGTTCAGCCTTCGTGTGGAACTTTACAGACCGCTTAGTCCAAAGCTCTGGGATGGGACAACTGGATGTGGTCCGTCCTACAGGACAGTAAGCAGCAGTTTCGCATGCTGACATTTTAAGAAGAGTAGTGGAAAGGAGAGCTGATTCTGAGGTTTGTTAAAGACAGTAAGGAAAAGTGGGTTCCAGGGGGACCTGTGGGGCGGGGCTCCAGGACCAGGGAGTGATTGGCTCTGCCCAGGTTTAGGGGTTTCCGGCCAAGGAGCAGAGGCGGTCAGGGGAGGGAAAATCACTGAGGAAACATCAAGGTGGGGGGATTCTGGCCAGAGGAGTGGACAGGATTCCTGCTGAAGGCAGCCAAGGTACCCCAAGAATGGGGCCTCCTGAAAAAGAGGACTCACATAGGCGGCTGACACAAGTTTGGTCAAGAGACTCCTAGTCAGCAGGAAAGAAGATGATGATGACATTCCCACCCACGCCCAGCACCCCACCTCAGAGCTAAGTAATCCTCCTTGGCCCTCCCCGCCCTGCTCCCTTGCACTGCCCAGCAGCAGCCGGCAGACGGCGCCAGAGAGCCATGCACGCAGCCGCCCACCCGGGCTAGCAGTCTGGGCTGGGTCCTCAGAGGTCAGCCCTTTTATGTCAATCAGTATTTAAAGGCTGTCTTTTTTATGCTAAAAGTAAGCACATATCACCTGATTAAACAATTAGGTCTAATGGGAACTGAAATACTATTGTGAAATGAGATAGGAACTTCCTATATATGCAGACCTGATATTCTTATGTCATGGCTAAGACACTTTGGTTTGTTTGGGCTGAAATATTGCTGTTTACATGTTAAGAAATTTACATTTACACCTTCATGATCATTTGCTCATTCTGGAACCTGAATCGTCTGCATTACTCACACATGGACATGCAGTGGAGACTGATTCACACTGGGAGCTAATCTTTTCAGTGGCCTTGCTCGTACCAATATTGCTTGGCCTTGTCCATTGTCGCAAAAAGAACTGCTATCCCCTTGACCCTCGGTGAAGACGTGGGGGCTCGGTAAGGGACTTTCCCAAAGGCAGGCTCTGGGTCCCGGGCCTGGGCAGGGCCTTCAGCCTTGTGGACACTATCAGTGAAGTTCAGCATTTGTAAAGCAGTTTTTTTTTAAAAAAAAAACAAGGTGATTACATCCATCGGTGTACATTCTTATTACAGAAAGTGTACACTGTACAACCCTTCCTTCTTTGCTCTGTGGTGCTGCGTTCTGCCCCACGCCCCGTCCCCTGCTCTGACTACTGCCTTTCAAAGCTCCACCTCCACTTGCAGGCTTTTCCAGCCGGTCTCCTTACGGTGGCCCACCTGTGCACACTGGGTTTTGTGTTGAGCTCGGCCCCGAGCTTGGGAAGAGGTCTGATCAAGTGGCACCACCACCCCTGACTTCGCTGTGGGAAGTTGACCAGGCAGGCTCACCGTAGACAGACACGCCCGCCCGGAAGTCAGGGTACTGCATCATCACGTGGTGGACAGCAGCGCCCCCCCAGCAGAACCCCACCACACCGATCTTCTGCGCACGGCACTGGTGTTTCAGATACTTGAGGACAACATCCACCTCTCTAGGACAGAAAGAGGAGTTCTGTGAGTCCCCAACAGGTGCCAAGGATAACAGTCCTCTCTGCAGCTGCACTTGGGATAAGAGTCTTCCGTCAGAGCTGGTCCTCC
The DNA here is from genome assembly GCA_004363575.1 of Solenodon paradoxus. Taxonomy (NCBI): domain Eukaryota; kingdom Metazoa; phylum Chordata; class Mammalia; order Eulipotyphla; family Solenodontidae; genus Solenodon; species Solenodon paradoxus. Next base: position 15,355 of record RJWH01002478.1, on the reverse strand, counting down.
CCTGAGTGATCGATGCGTCTCCCGCGGGGCTCCCTGCTCAGCCCGGCTTCCCCAGGGCCACGGTCAGCACTTTGCAACCAGCTCACTCCAGTGAAAGATGGACAGCAGCCTCCTGCACCTGCAGGGTCAGGTCAAAGGCCACCCCAGCACCCAGGCTCTCCTCTCCTCCAGACTGCAGCTGCACCTGGGCCGTGCCCCAAACTCTCTGACTTGGCACTTCCATTCCTGGACCTAACACCCCAATGCTGCATGGCTCATGCCCGCCCATACCTGGGGCAGAGCACCATTTGGAAAACCACCAAGCCTATTGGAGCCCGACGGAGACCATGAAGAGTGGCCCTCCTCATGCAAATGGCTCCTTTGCAAATGAGAAGTTCTCTGGCTCTCAAAACATTTTTTTTTTTTTTTAAGGAAAAGCGCAGGCAGAAATAAAGGCAAGCAGAGGCAAGCAGGCAGGCAGAGAGGATGGAAAAGCAGCCCGTGCTATTTTCGTCTAGTTGTTCACATTGGCTGTTCCAAATTTGGGTCCCTGGGACACGCGTGGACTGTGCTCTGTTGGAGGCGGCGGACCTAACCGCTACGCCACCAGGGCACACATCTTAGGACACATTTCAACACGAAGTGACACAAGGTACTACAAAGTCTGGTAAGCTCTGTGTGATCTGACAGGAAAGAAATGCCTGATGCCTGCAGTTCTCGTGTGTCTCCATTTCTTTTAGTCACAGCGTCTCTGTAAACACATCAGACAGCGCTCATCCCACCCTGCGCGAAGTGGCAGTTTTTGCAACATTAGCAAAGTAATACTGATCCTGCAAGAGAAAATGAAATAAGCAATTCTCGTCATTTGAATTTGAAATGTTTCTGGATTGCTTTGATCTTAAGAATAACTGCAGGCGTGGCCTGATGGCCTAGCGGATAAAGCCACCTGACATGGTCCACATACATCCCAAGGACTCAGGCTCACCTCCTGGGGCCGCAGAAAATAGCCTCATGTACCACTAAATAAAACTTCAAAAAATGCTTCTGCCTCCTCTCCCTGCCTGCTTGCCTGATGCCTTCATTTCTTAATTTCCCTTGTTTTTAAAAAAATTTAAAAAAGGAAAGAAACAAACCCCATCATGGAGCTGCTTGTGTCAAGCTCCACCAAAACACAGTATCTAAACCAACCGCAACAATGGCCTCTCTCAAAGATGGAATTTTTTTTTTTTTTTTTTAAAGCAAGAATGAAGGCAAACAGATGGGCAGGAAGGAAGAAGAGGAAAAAGCATTTTATTTATTTAGTTGTACATCTTGGTCGTTCTCCCGGCCCTGGGATCGCAAACCCGGGTGCTTGGGATGTATGTGGACTGTGCCAGCCAAAGGCTAAAAACGTTATCACTCTTGACTATGAAAACCTTCCATTTGGAACAACTCCCAGCAAAGGCCTTCTACCTGCTGGATGGGTGCCGCCCGATTCCTCTAATAAAGTCAAAGAGGTCTGAGAATTCACTGGGATGACTTTTGTTGTTTTTAAGGAAAAACAGGCAGGAATGAAGGCAAGCAGCCAGGCAGGAGAGACGAGGAAGAAGCATTTTTTTCATTTATCCATCTTGGCTGTCCCTTCCCCCCCGCGTCACCACCCTGTCCCAGGTCACGAACCTGGGTCCCAGGACGCATGTGGATACCCTCCGCTGCAGGCCATGGATCTAACTGCTAGGCCACCACGGCGCACCAGACTTGTTTTTTAACAGTGCCATTGTGAAGGGCAGTCCTGTGCCCAGTGTCTCCGCGCATCCCCTGGCATCAGGGCCTAGAGGTTTCTCAGGGACGGAACCCAGCAAGGGGGCTGGGCAGCCGGGGGCTTCCTGGTCCCTGACCTTCCAGCTCATCCACTGAGCTGAGTGAAAGCACGTCTCCTTTGCGCTGTAAGGTCTTCAGTCGCCGTGGCATCCACGCCCTGCATGAGGGAGGCTGGGTATCTGAAGGCCAGACCCTCTCCTGTCCTGGAGACAGTGCCAGGAGCGAGGAGACCCTCCCTGGTTAGGACCGCCTGCTTTCGAGAACAATTCATCACTTTACTCTTGGTGCCTCTATTCTAAGCAACCCGACTTTCCTCTCTCCCCTGGAATTGTGCCGCCACCAGTTCCTGTTCAGTCCCCTGATCTAAGTAAGAAAATAAGTTCCCCCGGGAAAACCAGACGGGTGAGAACTGTGCCATTGCAGAGAATGACAAAACTAACTGCGGACTGTCACCACCAGCCCTTCCCAGTCACAATACCCATCATTAAAGACACACGGGACCTCCTGGCCTTCACCTGGGACACCTGCGGTCTGCCCCTCAGACTGGGAGTCTCATTGTCATCTGTCGCCATCGCAGGGCCTTGCCTTGAGCACCTCCCCCTTAGAGGCCCTTTGCAGGTTCAAATCTCTTCTCTGCCAGGTCAGCAAAAGAGGGAGAGGCGGGTGGGATAATGCAAGCACGTGTCCTCAGCTTTCTTCCCAGGCATTTGGGGAATACAAACAAAGTCTCAGACAACAAGTGCAGCTCCGGAGACCCCAGGTCACAGTCAGGTGACTCCCCTTCCCGGAGCTGGCAGGCAGAAAAACAGTTTAATGCTTCCCTGGTGGCTCAGGCACTAAGTCTGCGGTTGGGAGCACAGTCCACGCACATCCCAAGGATCTGGGTTCCTGTCCCAGGACCAGGATAAGCAACCAAGGTGAACAACTAAATGAAAGAAAGTGCTTCTTCCTCCTCTCATCCTGCCTGCCTGCTTTTGCTTACCCCCTGCCTGCACCTTCTCTTTAAAAATAAGTAAGGCACACCCTGATGGAGTAGTGGTTATGTCAGTCGCCTCCAGAGGAGTGCAGCGTCACATAACTCTGGCTCCAGTGCCAGGTCCAGGGGACACGGCCAGTGTGAACAACTAAGTAAAAATAAAGAAAGTGCTTCTTCCTCCTCTTTTCCTGCCTGCCCGCCGACTCGCCTTCACTCCTGCTTCACCCTTCCTTTAAAAAAATAATTAAAAAGCATTCTTAAAGAGCTTCCACTTGTATCTGCTTGATGGGGGGCAGCCTTGAACTTTGTCCCCCTGGCTGGTCCCCCACGCATGTGGCCCCTGCTTCCCCCTCCCCCATGGGGGGGCACTGGACCCTCTTGGTCTCATGAACCCCCAATAAAGCTTTGTGTCTAGGTCTTGTTCTGGTGCGGCTTCTAGCAATTTCTATTCCCAAGGGTCTAAGGACCCCCGGGGCCCCCAGAACATCCCCCAGTACCCTCGGAGGCACCACAGCCATAGCAGCTGGTAACTTACTTATCGATCTTTCTGGCATTTCTCGTTTTCAACCACTCCGGGAAGGTGGCCCAGTCATCAGTGGGGTGCCAGGGCTCCTGCCCCACAAAGAAGTCCGGGACGATGGTTCTGGAAAAGAGAGACATGAGAGGATCTTTGTTTCAGAGCTGTGGGGGCTGGGTATCTGCTGACACTCACTAAGAAATGCGCTCTGTTGGCCATCCTGGCTCCCAAAGGAGAACGATGGCTTGCGGGCACCTGCAATGGCAGCAGAGGTCACCTGGTGCCAGCTGGACCATCTCAGCTTTCACAACCACAGGTGCTCACAGCCCCGGGCAGCCTGCTGACGCCATGCCCTCCTGGAAGATCTAGAAATGAGAGCACAGATGGGCCTGGGCAGCAGGGCCAGGGTGAGGTGGCTGCAAAGCCCTGGGGACCACACCTTGCAGGAGCCTGAACATTAGCCTCAGGCCAGAGGGCACACCTGGTCCACTGCTCAAACACCTGGGAATGCAGACTGGTGCAAGCCCTATGGAAAACAGTGTAGAAATTCCTCAGAAAGTTGAAGATGGAAATCCCATGTGATCCAGGCATCCCACTCCTGGATATTTACTCAAAAGACACAAAAACACTCATTTGCAGAGATGTGTGCACCTCATGTTTACTGCAGCCCTATTTACAACAGCCAAGAGCTGGAAACTACCCAAGTGCCCCACGTCAGATGATGGATAAAGATGTGGTCCATATACACAATGGAATCCTACACCGCCCTTAGAGGAGATGAAACCCTGTCGTTCGAATCAACATGGATGGAACTAGAGGGGATGATGCTCAGTGAGATAAGTCAAAAGAAGAATGATCAGTACCAGATGATCTCACTCATAGGTGGGCTGTGAATAGACAAAAAAAGGAACAGATGAAACAAGACCAATCCTTAGACACTGGCAATAGAACTGAGGTGACCAATAGGGACTAGGATGTGGGGAGGGGTGGGGGTGGAGAAATGGTGGCAGAGCCCACTGGACAGGGTGAAGGTGATGTGGTAGAGGGCGGGGTATGTTGACATATATATGAGGAATGGGGAACCTTTACATGTGAGTTTATTTCATTGTGTAGAAATAAAATAATTAATAAAAAATTGAAAAACAAAACGAAACTGCTTAACCACTAGCAACTTTCCCAGCCTCACACAGGGCGCCAACAGGACAGCCCACTCAGAGGACATGAGCGGAACTCTGGACGCGGAGGAGGCTTGAAGTGACCCAACACGCAGCCCGGACGCTGACGGAGCCACGCCGCGTCTGCACAGCGCCTGAGCGCAGGCACGCGATGACTGTCTACCAGATGTCCCGACTCCCAGGTCTGTCGGGAGGCGTTCTTTAAAAATGATGAGTAACCCTGGTCTTTGCAACTCACACTAAATGCATCCGTGTCAGAAATTAATCAAAGGTCGCTCTTACGAAAGTCTCTCTGGTACAGAATGATGACTGTGCCTTTCCCTGCCCAGGACCTGTTGACACAGACTGAAGAAAACAGAAACCACGTCTCAGATGGCAAGACACAGCCCAGCCAACTGCTTCCCTGGGTTTAAGCCTTCCAGGTTTCCATCCTCACATCACTCTGGCCAATCTCTTGTTTCTCTTTATGCAATTCGACTTTGCTTCCCAGTAATGATTTATTTCAGTCAGCGCATTTAATTTGCATCACACTGTGTGGATGCACTTCCTTTAAATCAGCTCCTCTTTGTAGGAAGCTGAGTCCAGTTTCTTTTTGTTTCCTGAGAACAGTTTCTCTTATTGAGCAACTGGATGCACCAAACTCAGTCTGGCTGGTGCTATGTCTTCTGAAGCTGCAGAGGATGGAAGGTTCCTGCTCTGCAGTGTTTACGAAAGCAGTCACTTGCACTAGAGCCTGTACAGAGAAAGTAAGTGACTCAGACAAAAGAAATAAAGAACCGAAAGCCATCACGTTCCAGCCAAGCACGAAGAAAAGAACGTTCTGTGATGTGAAGCAAGACCTGCCGTTTATCTCAAAGTCAAGCCAGACCATCCTGATAAGACATCCCAACTCCCTGCCTGGCTACCGACAGCAGCCAGGTGGCCCCATCGGGACCCCACCCCCACCCGCCACACTTGCTGAAACTTCCCCTTAGAAACCTCTCTCCCCGAGCATAGGATGAATCGCCTCCCCCTTTCTCTTAGAGGATCCTTCCCGGCCTGCACTTGGCACAGTGGAGTCTCGTGTGGAGCCCATCTGGCTCCCTTGTCTCAGCCTCCTATGGTCAAACCAGCTTACGGTGTCAGCGTTCCCCAAAGGCAGCCATGGCCCCTGAGCTGAGAGAGGATGACCTTTGTGAGACAGCAGAGGCCTCACCGTGCCAGGTGTGGACTCCAGTCCACTTCAGACAGTCTGCCATGGCTCACATTGAGACAAGATGACTATGGCACTGACGTCTGACACAATGCTGAGGTGCTTCAAGGGACAAGTCCTGGGTCCATTTTGGAGCCCATGATGTCCTGCACTGGGTTCCAGCAAGGCCTCACGCCAGGAAATAACTGGGTGTCAACCTGGCTAGGTCCGGACACTCCTGGGAGGACCTGGAGCCCAGGAATGGGGCTGGACGCAAGTGGCTTCTGCTGAGGACCACAGGGGTGTTTCAGGTTTCGATGCAGCATAGCTTAAAAAGGACCCCACCTTAGCAACTTCGGTCTGGGACACATCCCTAGATACTCACACTGTTTTTACTGCAGGTACTTGGACACACACAGAAGGGAGAAGCCCCCACCTCTCATATATGTTACAATAATCCATCTTGCCTGAGAGGCGGGCAGCACAGATCAGACACACACACACGTGCACTCCCTTGATGTGACTTTCCCGGCCCGCAGGAGCTTCAACTCGCTGTTTCTGCTTTTAATAAACTTGCAGTGTGACCTGACCACACAGCTCTCTCCATGAGTTCTTTCGGAAGGACCCAGCATCTCATCAGTGTGTCTGGCTCACCCACCCCCACATCAGTTTGGGTTTTTTTGTTGCTATTGCTTTTGGATAACACAAACACATTCACTTACTAACCAAAGGGACAACCCTTGTTACACTAACACCTTGAAACAGTTGCACATAAAATATCTGAAATAAACTAAGAAATGAATAGAGTAGAAAGCAAAAAAAAGTAGTGTGGAGATTTGCTCAGTGGGCTGCTTCATCCTGACAGCTAATTCCTGTCCAAAACAATGATGGGATTTTTATCCGACTTTTTCATGGCCCCAAGGACAGGTGGCCTTATTCCTGACCCATTCCACCACAAATGTCCCATTTTCTCGTTTTCTTGTGATTGTGCTTTCCTTCCCATCCCAGTCCTGAGGGGGAACCAAGGCACCCTGTGAAAAGCTGTAGAATGAGCCTCTCTGCCATCGGGTCACAAGAACACTGTTGTTTTCAAAGTGCTCTGTTTTTATAATGAGGTTACTGCCATCAGAGGTGGTATACCATCTGGTTTGGTCACTGCACCCGTGTTGCATAACGCCATTCCCACTCCTAATTGCTTCACTTATCCATCAAAGCCTTTGCTCTCCATGGGCACCATCTCCCTACAGCTGAGTGGAGGCCGTGGGGAGGCGGGCAGGAGAGAACCAGCAGTCACGGAGCGTGCCCTGCATCTCATTTACGTCTGCTATGACATTTCCCAGAAGGAAGATAAACAGATGAGGAGGTAGAGGATGCAAATGAGAATACAGTCAAATTTGGGTTTTGGTTTGTTTTTCCTGAGGGAACGAAATAGATGACAGAAATTCACAGGGACATCAGCAAAAGAACAGACTTACGTATATCCATTTCTGGCTATCATGTCAGCCATATATCTGGTGTTGGGGAGCTGCCAGCCAAATATGTCCTGAATGACAATCACAGCTTTGCCCGTGTCCACGGGGCACTGGGTGACATAAGCCTTGATGTGCTCCACTTGAACTTCCTTCCCCAGCCCGCCATACTCGATCTTGTGGCCAATGTCACATGGCCAAGGACAAGCTTCGTTAGCCATTGGAGAGATTTTGTCCGGCTACAGAGAGAAACATACATTATATTCTGAAAGGTGCAAATGCAAAAACTGGAAGCAGTCAGTAGTTAAAATCAAGACTACAGGAAAAATTACTCTTAACTACGCCATAGTGTTTCGTTGTTTTTTAAAGGAAAGATGTAGGCAGAAAGGAAGGTGAGGAGGCAGGCGGGCAGAGAAAGGAGGAAGAAGCATTCTGTTCATTTTGTTTAGCTGTTCCTCTTGGCTGCTCCCCTGGACCCAGGATGAGAACTGGAGTCCTTGGCTGCGTGGGGACTGCACTCGGTGAACTAAATCCCCAGGCCACGTGGGCGCGCCAACCATAGCATCTTATGAACAAGAGCACTGATAACTTCTGACTCCGGCAGCGCCACAGAGGAGGGTAACAGAAATCCATTCCCTTCCAAACACTAGAATTACAGCACATCACCAACAAATAAAAATGAAAGCGGCAGAGTTCACAGGAGAGGCAACAAGCCCCGGCCAGGAGGGGGTTCACTGAAAGCTGGGTCAGGGTGGCCAGCAGGCAAGAGGGGGACAGTGACGCGGTGGAGACAGTCCCGCCCAGGAACAAGCCCTCACACTGTGGGTGCTTAGACTCTGCCCAGTGAGACTTGGGGACCCCAGGGGCTGGGGATTTATAACTGAGACTGCTTCGCAAAATGTCAGAGCCCTCAAAAAATCATATGTAGTGGGAGACATAAAAACAAAGAAGGGCAACAAAATAAAGAGACAAGAAAATTCTGACAATCAAGACTAGGGGAATGATAAGGAAGTTGAGGATGCAAAAAAAAAATCACCAATTCCCCAAATTCACCCTGTCCCTCCCATGCCCTATGCATCGGCAGATTGACGCCTGTGTTTAGGCAGAAAGCGGGGAAGGGAGAACACACTTTTTGTGGCTGCTGTTTATTGCATTCAGTTCAAAATACTCAATCAGCCAAAGTGCCATATTCTGGAGCAGTATTTCTGATCTCCTGCAGAGTCACAGCTTAGGCAAAAGGAGAGAATAAAAATAAGCCAAGTGCCCAACTCAGGAAGAGAGGGAAGGAGGGAGGGAGGGGGAGGAACAGACCAGGTGGGTCAGTTGAGTCCAGGATGCATAGTCCTCAGAAAACCAAGGGCCCGGGTCCACAGCTTGGGGTGGGGCGGCAGTGGGGGACAAAACCAACCTGAACAGCTAAATGCAACTACATGGATGAAGACCTCTTCCTCTTCTCTCTTCCTGTCTGCCTACTTGCCTTCCTCCTGCCTGCGTCCTTCCTCTAAATAAATAAATCATTCTTAACGAATAAATCAAGGCGCCCCTGGTGGAGCCGCAGTTAGGTCCATCACCTCCAAAGGAGTGCGAGCCTCACACCCCTGGGTTCGAGTTCCGGTTCTGAGGGTGTGGGGTGGGGTCGGGGGCGCAGTGTGCAGGGGACTACAAGGAAGAGCGACCAGTGTGAACAACTAAATAAAAATAAAATAAAGATAATTCTTCCTACTTGTCTTCATTCCTGCCTGCACCTCTCCTTTAAAATAAAATTCAATCAATCATCAATCAAGGGGCACCCTGGTGGCCTAGCGTGGACGTCTGCTGCAGCACAGTCCACAGACATCCCAAGGTCTCCAAGACCCAGGGCCAGAGGGAAGAACCAAAATGAACAACTAAATAAAATAAGTGCTTCTTCCTCCTGTCTCTTCCTAACTGCCTATTTCACCTTCATTGCTGCCTGCACCTGCCCTTTAAAAAAAAAAAAATCAAGAGAAAAACTAAAATCTGACTCTGAAAAGGTTCAAAACAGGCATCGCTCCAGCAAAACTGTTCCATGAAAAGCAAAGAATGATCAACACAAACGCTGTTGAATGAGACAAGATTTTGGTATAAAAGTGATTATGGCGAATTGCCCGCAAAGGTGAACTAGACAATCACTGTACAAGTGTTTGTTTTCCTTCAGTGTCCAAGGAAGAGCAAGACCACGTAGCTGGAACACACGGATGAAGGGACAGGGAGCAGGACGGCGTCTTGTGAGAGTCAGAGGGCTCCATGCGAGAGTTTACTTGCGTGGTGCTGGATGAACAGCCTCAGAAGGTTCTGGAAAGGGGAGAAGGGGCCTAATTTGTCTTGATTTAAAAGCATCCTTGAGGTGCTGCTTTAAGAGGAGATTGTCAGGGGCAAAGGAAGGAAAGCAAGCCCAGGTAAGTGACTACTGTGATAATCAAGCAAGAGATGCAGAGCAGACACCAACCAGGATGGGCGTGGTAACAGAAAGGTCGGGTCAGGACAGGTTTTGCGGACATAGCAGTCGGCTCTGCTGACAGATGGCACGTTTGCTGTCTGGGACAAAGAGAAGCACCAGCAGGACGAAAGGGGTTTTGCCCAAACAACTGGGAAAGGGCAGTGTGTCTCCCAACTGATAGAGGGACAGTTCAGAACGGGATGCTCTCTCTGAGTCGCACCACAGGCCCTTCCCTGAGCACTAGCAGCCAAAGCTGATCTGGTTCAGGATTCCTGCAATCACTGACAATGTTTTACCCAAGACAAAAGGAGCCGGGACCACCAAAAGGGACCACCAAAATGGTGGAGGCTACTTCACAGAGCGGAGGATGGGGAGCTGCTGCTGACATGATGACCCATAAATTCTTTTTGGGTCGGAGGCTGTTAGAACTAAACTGGGAAATCTCTCTTCCTGTCTCACCTGGAGCCACCTGCAGCCATGGCCTGGTCTTTGATATTTACAAGCAGCCCCTTCTCATCAGCAGCCCTTCCCCAGGCTAAGGGAGGAGAGGAACGCAGGAACCTCAGAGCTAGCGAGGCAGCTCTTCCTGCCCAGGAGACGGTCTCCTGCTTCACTGTCTGTCTCCTCCATTTTCTCTAATAAAGTTGTACAACTGCACTCTAACGCACAAGAATTCTGCTTGAACTGTTGGTGCCTGGAGCCCAGAGCCCCCGCAGACCGGGAGCTGGGCGCGGCTTGTTAGGTCTAGAAGCCTGTTAGACAAGCTGAGTGAACTGCTGGACGGACAGAGGCCCGGGGCAGGGGTCCCAGCTGAGGCTATAAATTTAAGTGCACCAGCATTTACAGCCGAAGCTGTTTATTTATTATTTATTTTTTGAAAGGAAATCGAGTACTATATTTATTTCTTATTTTACGCAACTCCTACTCTACCAAAATGGGTACAGTCATGCCCATAAAAGTGCAACTGATGGCATCTCAAAGCCATCAACCTGCAGGGGAGAGGTCCTTACCGTCTGCTTGCCCCTTGGCCAAGGACACAAAGTTCACCCGCTACGTGAAGGCTCCAGCAGGCGTCCAACCTTCAGGAGCGGCACGCCCGGGGACTCTCCCTGCCACTGTCCTCCCTGTGGGAGAGTAGCCTCTCGCCTCAGTCAGGACTGACATTCTCGGCTGCAAACACTGCTTTTGAAAAGTCGTAGCGATGGCAGGTGAAGTAAATGTATACATTTAAAAGGGCCTTTTAAAAATTATAATACAAGGTCTCTGCTCTCTAAGCAGTCCTCCACGGTGCATTACAACAATAAGGCTTATTTTTAATACAAAGACTAAGTGTTTAGGAGTTGGGAACCACTGGATTTAACAAACATTATTTTATAGTTGCCTTTTGCATCTTTTTTGTTGTGGGGTCCTGCACTTCATCAGGATGCTCAGCAGCTTGGAGGTCCTCAGCAGATTCCTCTTTCTCTGACTCTGAGTCACTCTCAGAGTCATCGGGACTTTGAGGATCAGGTGACTCGTCATCATCATCATCATCATCTCCAGCCACATCGCCTTCTCCATCATGATCTTCTGCCTCCCTGAAGCCAAGTCCACAATGCCGTCAGTGTCTTCCTGATAATTTCCTGTCCGTACTTTGCCGATGCTGAGACTCCAGTACTACATTAATGTTCTCTTCTTCTTCCCCTGTTCGGAAGTGAGATGTTGACCTGTGGTCTCCTAGAACGAGATAGCCAGGATGCTCCTTCTTCCCTGCACCCATATATCTCAAGAATTTGTGTTTTCTTTCTTCATCACCTAAGTCTGCTGCCTCCCAATTGCTTGATCCACGATCGTCATCTGGGGAGGCAGAACGCTTCGCCCCGTGTGGATGGGACTCCCTGGCAGCACTCATCGTTGCAGGGACCCTGACGGATCCACTCACAGTTCTCCTCAGCCGTGGCGCCAGCAGCCTGCAACCATCCACCGGCCCAAGCCAGCACTTTATTTATGTCACTGCTCATACTGGCTGCTCCCACCTGCCTGGGACCTGGGAACCTGGGACCTTGAGGTTTATGCGGACTGCTGCCAACCCCTACTCCACCAGGGCCCACCAAAATAACTAATTTTCTCGGAGAGAGACATGAAGAGCTGGCCATTCGATCAAAGAGGAAATGTCCACGGCTTAGTTTTGGAAACTACATGTCGAACTACTATTGGAAGGGACTCTTGGCGGAGGAGAAGCGATCCCTTGGGCTGATTTCTGGGAGGACTACAGACCCTGAGCCATCCTGCAGGCTCCAGGGCAGCAGCTAAGCTTCTACTTCACCTGCCATCGCTACGACTTTTCAAAAGCAGTGTTTGCAGCCGAGAATGTCAGTCCTGACTGAGGCGAGAGGCTACTCTCCCACAGGGAGGACAGTGGCAGGGAGAGTCCCCGGGCGTGCCGCTCCTGAAGGTTGGACGCCTGCTGGAGCCTTCACGTAGCGGGTGAACTTCGTGTCCTTGGCCAAGGGGCAAGCAGACGGTAAGGACCTCTCCCCTGCAGGCTCCAGTCTGGGAGCGCAGCAGGTGCTCGATGGACTGTCTCAGAAAGCTCATTCTCGGCACACACTCTTCAAGATCAGGGCTCTTCCCCCTCCGAATGGCACATTTGATAAAAGATAATTTTCAGAATAAAAAGGGAAAGCCATGATTCTCATACAGACATAAAAATGGACACACGTTAAGGATTTTATTTTCTCTTATGTAGGAGAGAATGAGGCTGATGGTCCAAATGGTTGAAAGGAAAAGTGAACTGAGAACAGATTCATGTGGATGAAAGAAATGTTGAGATAAATTGCAAATGCAGGCAAACAGAGTTTTTCTATAGCGACAGAGGAAATCAGGGATCTCCTCCGCACAGGACAGAATGACAGACCTATCAGGTCCTGATGACTCAAACACGTGAGTGGAACGAGACCCAGCCCGCCAGACATGTTGGAGGCAACAATCCCATTCCTGCCACCTGAGACTGGGGTCACTGAGGGGTAAGCCTGGGGACACTCTCTGCATCACTGGAGCAGATCCGTGGTCTCCTCCGGAGAAGCCTCTGGGATCACTGTCCTGTGTACGGCAGGCCCTGCTCCTGCACAGGAGACTCGTTCTGTGGAGGCTACTGACCTCCAGCACTAAGTGTGGAGGCCACACTGACCTCCAGCACTAAGGCACATGTCTCCGCTCCAATGTCTTTGCAAGAAGCCACAGTGTGTAAGTGCACAGGAGACCCATGCCAATACCGACTGAATTGTCTCGTCTCTAAACAAACATCTGTCCTTGACGGGGCGGAGCTCTAGTCAGTGGCCTGTAAACCACATGTCCACTCGGCCCTGGATGGGCTTCCAGGTTGTCCAATTTCAGTAAGTCTCCTATGTGGTCAGCAGAATCCCCGCCCTCTCTACCTGCTGGGTGTTAGGCTGGCCCAGAGGGACAAAACGGCGGCCATACCGGGGAAGAAGGTGACTGACGTCAGACTAAGGGATTGAAGCTCACACCTGGAATCACAGGACCGATCCCCAATCGCGACGTAGGAAGCCCACGAAATTCTTTTGCTTTAAAGAGCGCGCTTCCCTTTGTTCGGGCGCAACTTCCCCGGCCCCCGTTCTACAGACCGGAGAATCTCGCCCGGGTGCGCAAACCCCAATAAAGCCCTGGCTATTCGACTTTTTGCTTGATTGACTTTCTTCACTCGCGGAGCCCAGAGAAAAAACTTTTCACTGGGGTCCCTTGTCCACCGAGCCCCAGTGATCTGCCCACTCAGGCTGATCTTCTGCAAGTATCCTGTTAGGTCAGTTTAGCCAACTACCCTGGTGATGTTTGGTCTTAGCAATGTTCCAGCCACCGAGCCCCACCGGCTCCTTGGCTGTAAGTTACTGCTTTTCTCTGCTGTCTTCAGAGTCAAGGCCAACCTCTCGCCCCACTGCAAAGCCCCCCACCAGAACAAAGTCGGCACTGCCATTCTTCAAGGACTGCCCTGAGTGGACAATGTTTTCTTTAACACCCTCAAGCCCTGTTACACACAGCGAGAACCTCCGCAAAGTCACAGGTACCGCCACCATTACCCATCCAGAGCACTGGCACATTTTCCCCTCGCCCCACTCCAGGTCTGGGACCCTCGCAGCCTGGTCCTTGGGCTTCACACGGTCTACTCCCGGGCCTCTGGGCCACAGGGGTGCACCCTTGCTGTACTCATCTGATTGGCCACATTCTGGTTCCTGGGTCCCTCTGTAAGGAATAAAATAAGGTGGGCCCTGGTGGAGGAGGGGTTAGGCACAGTCCATGGACATCCGAGGTCCGGAGCAAGTGGGAACGGTCAAGATGAACTAAATGGAATGAATAAAGATTACTTCTTCCTCTTCTTTCTCTCTGCCTGCCTGCCTCTGCTTGCCTTCATCCCTGCCTGCACCTGTTCTTTGAAAAGAAGAAGAAAAAGAATAAAATAAAGTCCTGAGCGCTTGCCTATTTTTTAATAAATATTTGTTCATTAGGTTATATAGTTTTAAATTGCTTATTTATATTTCCAGCCCCAGGTCTCAAACTCAGGTCCACAGCTTTCATAGCCTGAGAGGCCTGGGGGTGGGGGGGCCTTATTTTTATATCTGCAGGAGAGCCGTGATTTTACCTCTGGCTGAAAACCTTTGAGCAGTGCAGTTGAACCACATCCTCCTTCCCAATGGAAGTCAGAAAATGAGAAATGCCTGGCAGTTTGTCCAGAGAATGTGGTTTTCCTGCTTTCACACCCCGCCAAGGACTTCAACAACTCTTAAGTTATTTAAAAACACACCAAGAGAGAAAACAGATTTTGTCCAACAAAGGCACCTGGGAGTGAGCTGCTGTTAGCTTTAGAGACTCACCACTGAACACCACGCAAGAAGGCTCAGGGTCAAGGGGACACCGAGATAAGGAGGGTGGGCTCCCGGGGTAAGTTCTGTGCTTTTCCTTTACTGGGTAAACACGATGCAACTTGCAAGGACAACTGCTTTTCACTCCTGCAGGCGGCAGGCAGGCCCTGCTCTCCTGAGATGAGTCAACTTCCCGACAGTTCTTTTTCAGCAAACATGCTGCTTGCCATAGAGCACACGGCCTACTCACTTCATGGGAAAGTGAGCGGCGAGGGGACACCGTGCCAGCCACCGTCCCTGCCAGGCCTCTGCTCTGCCTGCTAAGGCCGCCAGGGCACTTCCCCAGACACCCGCGGGGCTCACTCTGCCCGCATTGCGAGCGGGTTGAAAACAACAGGTGGCTCTCCCCCGGAGCCGGTCGGGGAAACCCCGCGGCAGCCTCAGCGGCCCGGAGGGCGCTCTCAGCCCGGCCCCGAGCGCCTGCCGCAGCCTCGCCCGCGAGCGGCCCCCACGACCTGCAGCTCGCGCCACACGGCTCCGGGCAGGCGTGCCCGCGAGCGCCGCAGCTCGCGTTCGGACCGCCGCGGTCCGCTGCAGGGGAGCGGACGCCCCTGCGCTGGGGAAGGCAGGGCTGCGGGGCACCGGAAAAGCCCCAGCGGGGCAGCGTCCTGCAACGGTCGATCCGTCCCGGCCTGAAAGGGGCCTCCCGAAGGCTCCCCGCAGCGCCCGCCGCCTGCAGCCTCGCGGAGCCAGCGCTCCACGCCGGGGCCACCTACCTGTCCGCGCTGCCACCGGCTTCCACCGGCTTCCAGCCGCCGAGCCCCGTGCTCCAAGCGGCCGGGGAGGTGTCTGTGTCTCCACGGAAGTGGACGTGGTGACAGCCAGGGAGGGCGTGGGGCGCCGGGATCCCGCGGGCCAGTGGCTGTCCCGGATTCGGGAGGAGGAGGGGGGAGG
>RJWH01002477.1:0-228878 GCA_004363575.1 Solenodon paradoxus | reverse complement strand
TGTCTCTGTCTCTCTGTCTCTTGTCTCTCTCTGTCTGTCTCTCTCTCTCTCTCTTTTTCTCTCTCTCTCTCTCTCTCTCTCTCTCTCTCTCTCTCTCTCTCTCTCATACACAAACACCCCACACATACTGGATTCTTTATCAATTCATTGGCTGACTGGCACTTAGACTATTTCTATATCTTAGTTATTATGAATAATACCACAATAAACATGAGACTACAGCAATCTTTTTGATACCTTATTTCCTTAGGATAAATCCTGTCATTTGTGAAACATAGGTGTATTTTCAGGGCATTATACTACATAAGATAAGTCAGACAGAGAAAGATAAATACTCTCTGATTATCACTTATATGTGGTCTAAAAAATCTAAATTCATGAAACAGTAGAATGGTGATTACCAGGAGCTGTAGAGTAGGGCGACGTTCCAACTAGTAGATAAGTATGTTCTGGAGATCTAATACAACAATATGGCTAACAATACTATACTGTAAAACTCATAGTTGCTAAGTTGCTTAAATGTTCTCAACACAAATAGAAATAACAATTACATGACATGACAGAAGTGTTAGCTAAACCTATAGTGGTAATTATACTGCAATATGTAAACGTATCAAACCAACAAATTGCACATATTAAACTTAAACAATATTATATGTCAATTATATCTCATTAAAAATAATAATTTATCAGTATTGGTTCATCAATTATAATGAATTAACCCCAGTAATATAAGATTAACAATAGGGACGACAATCATGGGGGAAGAAGGGGTATATAAGAACTGTCGATTTTTCTATAAATGAAAATCTTTCCTTAAAAATATATTTTATTAATTCTTCTAAACCAAGAATGTATTTTAAAATAATAAGCATCAGGGAGACACATTCATATATCATTTTTAAATTTGTGGGGGAAGGTGCATTTATGAACTCTTCTGGAAAACTAGAAATTAGAAATGCAACTAATCTTGAGTCGAAATAAAGTACTTGTGACTGCAGAAGTTGACTTTAAAAAAAAGAAAAGAAAAAGGATATAGCAGCATCAATTTCTTCACCCTTCATTGGAAGAGTCTTTTGACACTGAATAATAATAGGTAAGAATAAGAAGGCAGAATGAGAACACTCTGAACGTCAGGGTAAATTCCCATAGCACTGAGTACACATCTCTATTAAAGCATCTATCACTTACTATTATAAATAGATCTAATCTTCTTCACCAGACTGAAATTTACATAAACTCTTAGAAGAGAGGCCATAACAGGTTTATCTTTATGCTAAGCACATAACAGGCCTCACTAAATATGGGACTGAGCTGAAAAACATCAAAGGTATCACTGCTTAAGCATTAAAATAACCTATAAAGCTAAAGTTTCTTTTAAGTGGGAAAAAATGGCTAGAAGAATTTTTTTCTTTTTTTTTTATTATTAAAATACAAAACCAAGACTGTGAACAAAAGAAAAGGAGCCAGTGAAGCAAATGAAAATGCAAGAAAAGGGGATTACTTTTGAATCAATGTTTTAGAAGAACTAGGAAGAAGCAGGATTAAAAAATAAAAACAAAACAAAAAACACTTGTAGCTGTTAGTCTGATTAAGGAAGTCAGGCACTTATTTCTCTAAAATAGGAAAGGGGTGTGGGGGGGGCAGAGACAACTTAGAGGAAACTTGAAATTAAAAAAAAATTTGGAATTATTATTCTAAATAGCTTCGATCTCATTTAAACCACTATCTAATCATTTCCCTTTTCTAGGTAAAAGATCATCTGCTGATAGGTACACATACACTTGTGGTAAAGTTGTAGGGTTGACTAACTGGAGATAATGTAGAATAGTCACTCTAGAGAAAGTAATTAAGACTTATGAGATAAATGTAAGTATTTATAACTAGCCATGAATGTTTAGGTAAGTCCAGGTAGCATGATTATAGTGAATAAAATCTGGATAATGATACTAATTTTTCCAGGAATGAATTGAATTCTCAATAGCAATAATCTTTTTTCTTGTTATATATTTTACTGCCTAAGTCTAATGCTTGCTCCATAAAACATAAGATTTCTTCTGAGGCAGTGAAGAGAAAACAACAATAAACATAGTGTTTAATAATTAACAGAACATTTCCTCACCAACATGAGAACAGCCCAACCAGGTTAACAGCTCCATAGCTGCATACCTATCAATTAATTAAAATCTTATCAAATACCTGGTTGCTATTTCAGAAGTCATTTGCCATAAAAAAAAAAACTGCTTATATAGTACAGCAATCTGATACGAACTTTAATTCCCACCAACACGTAGTAAATTCATTGCAAATGTGCTTTTAATTATAAATACTATACACAATTCATGTTGTATATAGCATCATTTTATCATACAGATTATTGACTTCTGCTAGCAGGACACATAAACAGAAATGAGCCCCAGATTCCAAAGGAGTAGTCTGCTGAGATTGAACAGCAGCCTAAGATCAAAATCAAGCATTCTTCCTCTCCATTCAATACCCTTGGATCTGGGTTAAATTAATCAGAGCCATCAATGTATAAAAATGACAGCTTCAGGGAGATGGTGATGAACAAATTTTGTGAAACCAAGGGTCTGGAGTTAACCTAAGTCAAAAGGGGGGTGGGTACGGAGAAGCAAGAGGAGAAAGAGAGAGAAAGAAAATAGTCATGGTTAACTTGTATATGGACAGATGGGCTTTTTTTTTAAAAGCACTTTCTTTTCCACCAGGGAATATCAATAGCCTTTTAAGCAGTCCCGCATTTAAATGTGTGTTCTGACAGTCATGTCAGAGCCTGGGTAAAAGCCTTTTCATGGAAATCATTAAAACGAAAAGATCCAGACAAGAGGCCTATTTTTTTTCCAGGGAGTGAGGGTAGAGTAGGATAATGTCGGTTTTAAAAGACATAAGTACCTTAAAAACTGACGGAATAGATAAAACACCTCCCTTCCCATTCCAAGCCTTCCCTTGGCCCCAGCACCTGCAAATTTTTACCTGCTGCTATCTAGAATACTATTTACAAATAGTCAAGGAAAATTTGGGGTAGAGTTAGGAGTGAGGAGAAAAAGAAGAAAAAAGCCTACAAACCACACACCAGCCTGTGATTCAAAGCAAAAGGGAACAGCCAACCCAGGAGTATTCCAACAGAGCTGACCCTCCTGGGTCCTGTGTTCCCTAGGTGTAACTCACAAGTCTCACAGCTCTCAACTTTAAACTGCTGAATCATTTCAGCAAGTGATGTGTACCTATCTGCTGGAGAGAAATAACAATCATTCCTTGCTTCAACCATCATTTCCTTGCTTCCCACTGGTAAGTGATCTGCTGCCCACTGTCAAGCACTAAAGCAATGCCGACTGACTCGCCCTAGGAAAACCGAAGGTTGAGCCAGACAACCATCAAGGTCACTTTATATCTTGGCTCAAACACTAAGCCCTTTGCAAAAGATGTTTTTTGTTCCTGAAAGACCACAGAGATACTGGTATTTCCCTTACCCAAGTTAAGAACTTTTCAAGGACTTCCCCCCACCGAACGGATTTTTCCCTTATGGTCCTGAACTTTCTTTTTCCTTAGTAACAAGACTGGAATCTTGATCTGTTAAACCATTTTTTTTTTTCATTTATATGTTGCATCAGGATAGTTTATGAGCAATTATAAACTGTGTCAGAAAACAAAATATCATCTAAGATTTACTAGTCTCTCGTCATTTGATGCTGATTTAAGTTTCTGTCACACTGTTCTTTTTTAGATTCTCCAAATGATTTAGTAGCTTCAGCTACCTTAGGAAAAAGTATAATACAAAGCCCAAAGTCAATGTCCTTGAAATAAATCTCATATATGCCTGGAAACTTCCTCCTGTGAGATGGTGTTATTCAGTCATAAACCAAATAGATTTTTTTTAAAGTGAATAAACTCTACTTTTAGGTCCTTCAAAAATATTTTTGAATTTTCACTTTACCCTTAAATAAAGAAAATTCTATAATTTCTATCTAAAAAATAATTATAAAAGGGTATCAATAATTACATTTTTGAGCTTTCTTTATATACCAGGCACTATACTAAGCATTTCTGGATTCTTTCGTAACAAACAACTCTGAAAAGTAGATACTTTTATTATTCCCACTTTAGAGACAAGCAGTATGAAGTTTAGAGAGGTGATTTAAGCAACTACAGGTTACAAATTCAGAAAGAGGCAAAAACAAGACTGGAAGTCAAAACTAACAATAGTGGCTGTATCCTTAAGCATTACAATATATTCTCAGGTGCATAATAATTATTCTCCTCGTACTGATCATCTCCAGGTTATCTTATATTAAAATTATTTAACCCCAAGTCTGGTATATATTATACTAAAGATTAAGAGAAATCATTAAAACAATCTGGGGGGCAGGCTTTAATCAATAAAATTTTCGGAAAAGACAAGTTTTGACTTAAGTCATTTCTTCAGAATCACTCATTTCCTCATCTTCACCATTACTGACAATCAAACACCATGAGAACTAGTGACAGTCCTATGTATTTAATTAGTTTATGGTGTGTGTATAAACATGCAAACATCTCTTTGCATGTAAGAATCTGAAAAAAATCTGTGAAAGCAAAACACTACTTATAAAAGTTATGATTAAGAATCTCCCCCTTACAGAGAACACTAACAACCCCATAATGAGAAGGCATGTCACTTAATGAGTTTACATTGTGGAAAAAAACTGAGGAGGGCATCACAACTTCCAGTCCCATCTCATAGTCTCTTATTATAGTTACCTTGATTCTATAATTGCCCTCTTAGCACAAAGAAAAATTATCGTTGCTTTTACCAGTTCTCACTCTATCATACTAACTTGTGTCAAAGATAAAAAGAACAAAACTTTTCTCTGCATTTTAAGTTCACAAAATGTCTACACAAAGAAACCTTAACTCTGATTTTTGTTGCTGCTCAGTGAGAAGGATCACTTCTGTGGTTTTTCAGGAAAGATTAGCACAAATATGCTTAAGTCTCATTTATTAACCAATTCATTCCATGCAAACAATTGTTCAAAAGCTGTATTTATATATTCACAAAATCCCTCTATGATGACCTTCTTCATCTAGTCCTCAGAAAAGGTAAAACTACAGTTAAAGAAAATATCATTTGAAAACAAAAAATTCATTGTAATTGAATTAATTTTAGTTTTATCCTTTTAGCTCAACCTAATATTACTAAAGATAATCTTGATATTTATAGCAATATAAATATATAAATAACTCAGAACTTCCTAACTATATATAATGACCTTAGATGAAATTACAAAGCTATATCTATACATGTAATGCCCTCTACAGGCCATTAGCGGAATGGATTAGAAAGAAAGATTTCAGATCAATTATCATGCATTAATACCATTTTATTTTCTACTAGATGTGCCAAAAAATAACTGCTCTCATTTTGATCCTATATAAATTTCAAACAAAATATTCCAAGTTTTCAATTCTTTAAATAAAGTCTCTCAGGGGCCTAATTAGGCAGTTTAGAAAGTTTATTTAAATTCTATTAAAAGGTTTTATAGTATGCACATATATACACACATATATAAATGAAATATATGTCCCAAATAAATAAATACACATATACATAAGCATAAATGATAGTGTATAGGTTTATGGAGTAAATATTAAAAATCTATACCAGATTATTAAGACTTTCTACCTATTTTCTTCCTTTCCATAAGAAACCATATATTAGTGATGATTGTAATATAAAGTTTAGATATATTCACTTCCCAGAAATATATACTATGTTCACATTGTTTTAACCTGTTATCGAGTTTAATCTAGAAAATAATGTAAATGTCAAATTTAAAATCACCCAAAGCAAATAGGAAAGAAAAATTATATTCAAAGTGGCAGTCAAATTGACATCTGACTGAAAATCATCAAAAAGAGAAGCTAGAACACAGTGAAATGATATGTAATGTACTAACAGTAAATAATTGCAAGCCTACAATTACATACCTTCCTTTAAGCATAAGAGTGAAATAAAGACATTTCAAGCCAAGCAGGGATTGGGGAAGCAGAAAATGTTAGTTTCAGACAGACTTCCAGCAAAGGAAATTTAACAAAGACCTATAAGGCAGAAGTTAAGTGCTCTCAAACGAAAGATCTGAGATCAAGGGAAAGAAAAAGAGCTAAAATGCAGGTAAATATAAACTAACACTGATTGCATGAAACAATAATAATGTAATAATAGGAGTAAATACAAAATTTAAATATAGAATAATAATATCACAAATTAGAAGGATGGAAATATAATTTAGATATTCTACACTCCTTATCCAGGAGGTGAGTAAAATTTTTGATTAGTTTTAGATTTTTGTAAATTAAGGGCGTATGTTCTATTTAAAAGGGCACAACTAAAAGAGCCAAGCATCTGTATACCTTTCAAAACAAGAAAGGGGTTTTAGGCATAGGGGATGAAATGATTTTTTAAAAATCAATCCAAGAGAAAGCAAAAGAGTGAAAAAAAAATAGAAGAGTCAAAAAATAGAAAACAAGTAACAAGACAGATTTTTAAAAATTTAAGGAAAGGTGTAGGCAGGAGTGAAGGCAAGTAGGCACACAAGCAGGAAGGAAGAGAGAGAAGAAAGTACATTTATTTTTGTTTAATTGTTCATCTTGGTTGTTCCCCCAAGACTCGAGTCTTGAACCTGAATCCTTGGGATGTATTTGGACTACTCCCAGTGGACTTGACTGTTAAGTAACCATGGCACACCAACAGATAAAAATGTGAATTTCTCCCTAATAGATTATAGATAAGTAGACTGAATGTTCTTGTTATACACTCATTATAGAAATAGTTTTTAAAGTCCAGCTGTATGTTATGTACAAAACATCTAGAAAGGTATTTTTTAAAAATCTGAAAAAAACTTGGCTCATCAAAACATAGATGATAACAAAAAAGCTAGGAGTTATTTTAATATTACACAAAATATTAAAAGCATTTAAAAATCTTAAAATAAAATCCAAATACCTAATAACAAAACTTCCACATATATAAAATAAAAATGAAAGTACAATAATATTACACATACAGTCATTACATATAATTTTAGATAACTAAGCATACTACACTACTTTGAGGGCATCAAATTTGCCATCTTTAGTTGCATGGTGAAGTATGTGTGATATTTTTCTAGAGCAATGAAAATAAATGATCTACAAAGATATGGATGATTTGTAGCAACATAAAGTTGAATGCAAAATGCCAGTCCAAGATATGCTACCAGCTAATAAAGATCAAAAATAAGAAAACCTAAATAATGTTATATATAGATATATACATAACTACATAAAACAATGATGTAAATAAAATGCTGCACACTGGTCATTTGTTGGTGGAAGTGGAAGTGAGAATATGATAAAAATGAATGAGCAACTCAAAAGAGCTTCAGAGTTGTTATACCTATCTTATTGAGCTAGGCAGAAGTACAAATAAGCTTATCCTATTTGTATGCTTTGCAATTTACATAGAATATATACTAAAATGTATTAAGTATTTTGTAACATATTAAAAATATAAATAATAAACTGTCCAATAATCCATTTACATCAATAATGTTAATTTTTAAGACAAATACGTGTGCTTACTTATCTTTTAAAAACTGAAATCTATTAAAATGTTAACAATCTTTCTGGATGATATATCATGAATGATGTATGTTTTCTTCATTGTACCTCTTAGTATTTTCCAATCTAGAATGAACATATATTACTTTAATAATCAGAAAACAAAAAGTTCATTTCCATAAAATCAAAAATAGAAACAGCAGCTTAAGGCAAATGTTTGAGGAAAATTTTGTATCATTGTTCACTGAGATTGCAACTGATTTTAATAAAAAAATATGGTTGCAATTTAAAAACAACAACAACAACACTTTTATGTTTTACATAAGGAAAGTCTCAATAATGTAGCCTTTGGGGCACTTTAGAAAAATAGTAGAATACTGAAATGGTCACAGTGTTCTCAGGCCAAGAGCCCATCAAAAACCAAAAGATGTGGGTAACAAACTATTCCAAATATCTACAACTGAAACTGCATGTAGAAAAATATGTTCTCAACTTTTACTCCTGTTTATGATAAAACCAAAAACATATGACTGCAAAAAAACATATTGTGAGAGTTGATAATTAACTGTCTACAGATGTTACATAGCACTGATCATTTCCATGCAAGACCAACAAAGGTCAACAAACAGGTACGCAACTTAGCTAAAATATTCTCAAGAGATAAAAGGTGAAACTGAGGTAGATGCACTGTCTTCTTTCTCTTTAACCCCTGTGGTATTTTACACTCTCAATCATAAAAGGGATGAAATAAAAGAAGCAATCTTTTTGGTGCCTGTTATTATAAGAAAAGTAAGACTGAGAATAAGCAAATGAAGAAAAAGTAAGCATAAGGAGGCAAAAATGCAAATCGAATACAAAGTCAGCTGTGGATGAGGAGTGAGTTTAAGATTTGTATTAGAATCCACTTTCAAAAGATCTAAGAGGTCAGTTAATTCCTTACATTCTCAAAGTATTTGGCAAGTGTTTTTGCAGAATTACTAATTCTGCTGGCAGTTCTCATAATTCCTATGTGTTTAGGAGGCAGCCACCTCAAATGATGGTTGGGAAAACATATCCAAGAAGTTTAAATGGCTTCGCTAACATAATAAGACAAGTCTAGAGAAAAACTAGAACTTAACAGGCCCCCAACATACTTCTCTTTCACATGTCAGCACTTCTCCTTCACACACTTCACAAACTGCTTAGGTTATATACATATATATATATACACACATATATAATCTCTACTGTATACAATTCAAATACATTTTAGTATGACCAAAAATGGAAATGACAGTAAATAAAAACATTTAAAATTAATATGGTAAATTTTTCACTTAGATAATGTCACTCTCAAAGAAGGCAGAATAAGCACAGAATGAAGAGCTAAGCACAATGTTTTTCTTCTTACTGACAAATTTGGTGAGCACAAAGCTAATCCTCTCATTTTTCCATCCTATTCAATATAAATCATAAAGATGTGGCAGAGATTAAACAGTCACTGAAAAGCACTTAGAACACTAGTAAATTACAGCTGTGTAACAAAGGTGTTGGGGGTTTTTCCAGGGTTTTTCTTGCCAAGTGTCTAAAAATACAGGGACTGCAACAACAAAGTACATATTCTTTGACCAGATTCAAAGAACTGGAGAGCACAATCTGGCAGGATATGGCAGGGGTGTTGTTAGATTACAGAAATGAGAAGCCCTGATGTCACTGATGACAGAGGGAGAAAGAGACCAAAAAACAAACAAAACTATAACAACAAGGGTAAGAATGAGCCTTACTTAGAAAACAGAACCACCAGAAAACATAGGCAAAATGATTCCCAAGAGTCCTTAAAGAAACCGAGTGATAGGAGCCAATCAACACAAGAAAAAGCAAAGTTTAGAAGATTACACCAAGGATGAACTAGGACAAAAGTAAACATTCATGAAAGAATTGATGGTGGTCTAGCAATTTCCAGTCACAAGTATTTACAATGGCCTATGGAGACTCTCAGCATTCATGGCTGGTAAGAAACCAGGTAAGAAAACCAAAATTCAAAGACATATTACTCGCTGAGTATCACTCACCAAAGTGAAAAAAAAATGCGTACCACTACATCCAACACACTATGCTACCAGTAAATAATATAAAAAGTATTTTACTTGATAATTTCCATATATGAAAGAATAAACTTTTCAAAGATGACCCGTTTTAACAATTAAATTGCCTACATGTCCTTCTATTTAGTCATTTCTGTATGCAGTGAAAAAACTGCACAGTTTCACACCAACAACTGAAATTGTTTAATAGATATTTAAACGAAAGTATAGGACACATACAATGGCTAAATATTAGAACTACAAATATTAATATAACAATTCAACTCAATCCTACAAACCTCTATTAAACAGTTATTGTGTATCAGGCACATTTCTAATGCAAATATCAATGTGACATGTTCTCTAACCTCAAAGATCACAACCTAGTGGGCAAGACGAACAAAAGCATATCACTGTACTGTAGACTAAGCGCAATGCTAGAAATAGATGCGTCTCCACACCATCGCAGTGACTGTAGAGAACAGAATTGAGGGAAAGAACAATGGAAGGCTGGAAGACTGATTAGCCTATATTCAAGATGAGAGACTGAACCCGGGCAATAGTAGTAGAGATGGATATGAGTTGGAAGACTCAAAAAACACCTCCAAGGTAAATTACCAAGACTTGGTAAGCAAAGAGATTCTAGAGATAGATTGACAATACCTATCAAGCACCTCCACCTTTTAGCTGGATGATCTTGAGAAATGTAACCTCCTGGCATCTCTGCTCTTTATCTGCAATAAGGGGATACCAACAGTACTCACTGCAAAGGTGTGCTGTGAGAATGAAATGAGTTAGCATGTGTAAAGAACATAGCACAGTACACGCCAAAACATGAATACATATGTATATATAATTAAATACATAGAACAGACATAATATTAACCACAAAGAGTTAATTATGTGGAAAGCAACTAAAATATAGAGGAAACTAAATAGTTGCTTGTATTATTTTTATCTACATAGTTATGCTTTTCTGACTCAGATTTTTAAAAATCTAAAGATCAGATGATAGCCATATATTTATCCACACTTATTAAAAGGTAAATAAAACATGAAATTTCTGTGTTAATTAGAAGAAATTAGGGTGATTTTGAAATTTTTAAAAAGCCTAAGGTCAAAAGATATCTCAGCTAAGGATTATCAAATGCTGTATTATCTATCAATATAAAATAAATGTTCATTTGTACAGAGAAGTAAACTCAGGGTAACAAAAGTTGTTTAGCTGAGTTTTGTGGGCCACATTATCTTCATTTGCACCTTGAATGAGAAACAAAGCAAAAAATGTAAGAAAAGGCATGTCCTGGTGGCCTATCATTCGCTTACACTCTGGGTGCAGTCCACATACATCCCAAGGTCCTGGGCCAAGGGGAACATCTAATGTAAACAACTAAATAAAAATAAATAAAGTGCTTCTTCCTCTTCTCTCTTCCTGCTTATCTCCCTACTAGCCTTCATTCCGATCTGTACCTTTAAAAAAAAAAAAAAAGGTAAGAAAAGCTCTTACTGTAACAAAAGAATGGAAAAAACAATAACACTGTTATTTAAATATGACCTGCTAAAATATTTGGACAGTCCAGAAATGAGGTTCAACACTAAAGTTTTATATATCCTCTTTATTAATCTCTGAATCAAAAAAGGGGAGATAATATTTCAATAGTAGATAACTCAATTATTTTTAATTTTTCAATTCATTGGCTTTCTAAAAAACCATGATTCACTTATAGAAATAAATCTCAATAGGATATATCAAAGTAAAATCAGATATTAAAGTTAAAAATTGAATTAAAAGCACATTTTTATGGATATTAGAGTTATACTAAGATCCTATATTTTATACCTTGGCAATATATACAAAATCTTTGATGAAGCTGCCATTTGATTTTAACATTTATATGGGCAAAAATGTAAATATCCAGTAGTATAATGGTTTAATAAACTATGGTGCATGCATATGACATCACTTTCAAAAGTTTTCAAAAATATTTAGTAACATGAAAAACACATATTCTAAGGATACACTATTTGATAAATACAACCAGTTACATATATGCTTTTTCCATTTGCATCTACATATATTTGTGAGGTATCTTTCTAACTATGAAAGTCATAAAAACAAAAATGAAATCTTATCAGACCTCGCTGTATTAGAAAATGTTACACCAAGAATTTCCAAAGTAAAAAAAGATTATTCTTCTTTCCCTATCATTGCCGTCCCTTTAAAATACTAGTAAAAAGTCATTTAATGAGTTAGAGGATTTTATCCAATTAATCAATGAAAAATTTTTAATTCACTTCACCATTATAACATACCTTTTAATTTTCTTTGTGAACATTTGTATAATGTTCATAGCATATTGTATAGTAGTGCTCATGTTATTTCTGAGTTAATAAAAAACATATTATTACTATCAGAAATATACTATCAAAAAATTAGAAATCACTGGCCTAAGTCCTGTCTCAGCACTTACTAAATAGAATTCATTCTAAGTAACGTATAGTAGAAAAAATAAAGTATCACAGGTCCTCAACTCCAATTCAAATGCTGGCAACACAAAATTCTACCATTGTTTACTCAAGTATTCAAAACCTCTAAATATAAGTGGTTCTAGTGTATACATTAAATGAGCTTCCTCTCTGTGTCTGTGTGTTCATATGTCTCTCATTTGGAAAAGTATTTACTTCTCATTGAGAGACTATGTAATGTTTTCCTACCTCTACATGGTATTACCAAATAAGATTACAAAATCACAAAAGCTCTATTCTGCTTGGCTTAGACCTAGATTCTTACACAATTTCTTTAATCATCAGAAATTAAGAAAATTAAACTTCTAATACTTAAAATGTAAATAATGAGGTATTCTTATATAAACTTAAAATTATAAGAATTCAAATCCATCTTTGACCAAAAAAACTGTGGCAAATAAAACTAGTTTAATTTCTTTGGTTTTAAAAACAGCTGTGTCTTCTCTGATATTATTATTAATTATAATATATGCATATATATTTTTCTTAATCTACTTGGGTACTGTCTTCCTAAACTTACACTTTACTGATCAAATAACCTAGTGCTCTTTCTAGTTTATGTTTGAGATTATGAAAAATATAAAGTTATCTTTATCCAAATTGAATCATTATTCCGACCAACTTTATTTCAACAGTAATTATGTCAGCTTCAAGAAAAGTTCCAAGATCTTTAAGTGACTTAAAATCTTGGACTGATACTAAATTTAATTAATTAATGGTCATCCATTATTCACAGATACCTGTGTCATTTCTAAGTAAAATGTAATGCTGAAACACTGACTACTAAATATAATTTAACTTTGTATACAATTGCTTATTTTTATATGCTATAGAACAGGCTACATACACTTGGATTTATTAATGAATGAATTCAGTTTGCCACTCTGAGATGTATATGGATATAGAAAATCACAGAAAGTTTTAAAAGAAAACTTTGTCATAGTCAAAGTTGACTAAAGCTTAATGGGTTTGGTAAGATTGCAAAATTTTCATAAGGAATTTCAGTATCAGATATTATCATCAGATATGATCATGCAAAACAGATTTTTATTTTCTCACTGTTAAAATGACAAAATTTTCTTGGATTATTGGGCTGCTCTCAATAAGAAGTGTAAAATATTACTCTTTACCATCTTGCAATCTGCTCAGTGAACAAAACTTCTATGTTAACCAAAAATACCTTTTATGATTTATACTGACTTTATTATGTCCTTGATTATTTAAGAAAACAAATGTTTCTCACTCAAGAAACAGATTCTTTATAAATATGATTTATATTTGCTTTTAAAAATCTGCTACTTTCAGGAGGCCTAGTGGTTTAGTCTACTGTGGCGCAGTCTGCATATATCCCAAGGTCCCTGGTTCATGACCTGGGGCCAGAGAAACAACCTACTAAATAAAATAAATAAAGTGCCTCCTCCTTTTTTCCTGCCTGCCTACCTCTGCTCAACTTCATTCCTGCCTGCACCTTTCCTGTAAAAAAAATTTAAATGCTATTTTGATTAAATAGATATCACTTCCCAATAACCCACAATCCTATCTTCACCTCATAGTCAAAGCTCCTAACAATTTGTGTCTTCCTAAAATTGAATCATATATTATATGTTTTTCACATAAAACTATTTCCCTGAAAATACCTGCAACCTGCAGTTCAGAATGCTTCATCTTCAAATAAAGAAGAACCAGAGCCCCGTGGAAAAGGACTAGAGTGGGTCTTCTGGGGTCCAAGATTCTAAATAATTGCTCAAACAAGTCAAAACCATACTACTGAACTAATAATAAGCAAGACTTTCTAAATCACTGGTCAAAAACCAAAAAAGCTTAATAGACTGATAACCCAAGATGAAGCAGGACAAGAATTACAAAGAACTGAATGAACTGATGAAAGACTACAGTTTCTTACTGGAATATTGCTCATGTTTTAATGTCTTATTTCTGTATATATAAGTAATACTTTCACATTACATAACCAACACTAAATGATAATAGAGAAATTTAAGTTTTTAGTCTTAAGTAGAAATGAAGAATGAAGATACAAAGAGTAACCATACTTTCTCCTTTTAGATCAAACTCTGAGGATCTTATTTCCGTGTATTTTTTAGCATATTTTTCATTTCATTTATGTAAGATTGACAATAGGTAAACTAATGGCATTAGTCAGGATGGAGGTTACCGTTGGGAAGGAGGACACGTGAACAGAAATTTTTTCTTCCACCTGAGTGGTGTTTACACAAGTGTGTTCACTTTGTGATAATACATGGATTCATATGTGTGCACACGTTATCCAGAATCTGAACCAATTATCTTCAGTGCCACTACTAGACCTCTGGTCCATGATGCCACTACCACCATCAGTTCTTACCCAACTTGTTCTCAATTTTTCTTTCTGTTTTCTTTGATTCCCTTTAATATAGTTCTCACACAGCAGCCAGAATGTTCCCCGTACATTTATATATTACCTGCCTTTTGCCAGACATCATTCTAAGTCTTTTACACACATACTACCTTATGTAATGTTCATGTCAATGCTATGAAAGAAGAAACAAAGAGGTTAGGTAACTTCCCCAGGTTACACATAGTATAAGTGACAGGGCTGGGATTTGAAAGACTGTCTAGCTGCAGAGTCCACCTCCTAATCAATGATAACATGCTGATAGTCTATCTTTCTATATCTTTTCCCAGCCACAAAACATGCAACATTTCTCTTTTATATAAAGAGACATATAAAAAAGACATTCAATACTGTTTAACATTTGTTCACTTATGAAATTCCAAATGGGAGTGAAAGTCTTTTCTTAGGAATCTGTAGTTACACAGTCAACTACATATCCAGAATCCTATGAACAGCTCTGCTAGGTTCATAGTTTCAGTTATCTCTCACATAAAATTTACTGCCAGATTCTGGCAAGAGACTGGCATCCTCTCCTGTCCATAAGGAGGGCAAGTAAATCTCAGTTTCTTATTTCCCCTATTGTCCTCGTTCCAGCACTCATGAGAAACTCTCCCATGTAACACATCTGGAAAGAGGACTTCTTCTCCAAAAATTTCATAGCATATGCCAAGAAAGAAAAGCTCCAGGCCATACCAATTACCTCCAAACTCCTTCAATTTTGTTCAAGATCCCAAATGCCATGCATTCTCTTGGGATTGCTGGTCTTTTACTGATTTTATTTTATAAATATCAGAGGAAATTTCTATTTTCCTTCCATTGTTGCAAGACCACCACAGTAGATTCATTATAAACCTACCTTCAGGAATACCCTCACCTCAATTCACATTTGGACATCAAACTAAACAACGGTTTCCAATTGAATTTGCTATGGTTTTTACAAAACTATAACTTTTCCATGGTTTCAAAGAGACTAAACTTATATGCTCTGACTATCCTTTCAAAGTGTCTATTAATCAACCCCTTCTTTCTGGATTTACTCTCATTAAGAATTTAACAGTAGTTCTGTCCCTGTATATAAGGACTATGGTACAAATCAAGTATTTTAAGCTATACTTTTCCCCACCCCCCAGAACACCTCACCAAATCGAGAAGAATAAAAAAAGTTCAAAACACATTTTTCAATTAAAAAAATAAGAAATGATGAAATATAAAACCACTCTAAATTCATTCTTGTAGACAAACTCATATCAATATTAGAAATGAATGGCTTTTTTTCCCCAGTACTCACCTGGCTGGATTTATCAAGAAAAGAATGAATAATAAATGGTTATCAAGAAGACTCCTAATAGTATTCAGAGTTCTCTGAAGATAATGAACAGCAGGCATTAAAATTCCAAAATCTAAATTGAGGAATATGTTATGATTTAGCCTTATCTGAAGACTTAAGCTTCCAATTTTTAGAGGTATCTAAGTATAAACTAGTCATTCCTTAGATTATTAGACGAGATGATTTTGAAGTCCCTTCAAACTCAGATTCTGTGGATTCTCTGATTTAACTTCCCTGGACTAATCAACAATGATTTTTCCCTGTTTTAATCATCCTTACTACACATTGCCTATAATATCTATTTGCTATTTACATGCTATCATTTTAGTCTATTTCTATGTGCGATAGTTATAATATTAAAGATGTAATGACTTTTTCATAATTGTTGGCATCTAATAGCCACAGTTCTTTACACACACCATTAAACATTATCAAGTATGAGAAGGTCGAGTTTTTGCCCTTTCCAACACCTAAAAATTTGCTTAAATGGGAGGAAATGCCTCTTGATTTTTAAATTATTTCAAACTATGTTCATTAGCTATCTAGGGTATACTTACTCTTAGGCTGTGGGCTAAACTTGGATCCCAACTGAGCAATAATCTTAATTATGATGATTCTGATTTTATGTCTTATTGGGTAGATAATAGTATTCAGAAGCAACTTCTATTTCTATTGAATAGGTTGACTGAGCATGCTACTGCAGAGGAATGACTGGTCAAAGAGTCAAGAAAGAGTCATATCAGATAAAAATCATATGTTTGGTAGTTGAGTAAGGAGAGCAGCCCTCTGAGCTGTTAAGAGAGGGGATGGGGCAGAATTCATGCAGAGAATTTCAGTAAGAAAAATGGAAAATCAGTGTCTTATTGCTTTTCTTTAGCTGTTCTGAATGCTGTTCTGCATGCAAAATTGTTCCTTTCTTCATCTCTGCTTCTCAGGTTACTGAAAATCAGGGCAAACTACAAACCAAATTCCTTCTCTAATTGAGTCTAAGGCCCGCAAACGTACATATTAAAAACACTATTTCGGCAATGCTCCCTTTACTGGTGCCACAGTAGAGGTCACTGCCCAATTGTATAATAACTTGCCGCTCACCAAGCAGAACCTTTGCAATTTAGCAAACTATGTTGTACACTCTTATGCAACCAGTGTTCCATCCACAAAAATCATTCCTGAGATGGAAAAGCTTTTGGATGGAGTTAACTTCAAGAGAGTATTATATTTTTATATTAAAAAAATCAGTAAAATTACCAACAAAAATTCTTCCATGAATTGCTAATGAAGTGTTGGTTGTTTCTACTTATGTTAATCAACTGCCAAGCATAATCTGGCCTCCTTGGAAGCATGTGCATTGGGAAGGCCTGGCAGAAGTCTATCTTCTCTACCCATTTGTCTCTCTCTCTCTCTCTCTCTCTCTCTCTCTCTCTCTCTCTCACTGTTTATAAACTTTTCCTATCTTATACTTACAGTTATGTTAGATTTAAAAGCAGGATTTTACGTTAACTCAAGAAAAGTTCTAGCTCTACTGAATGGAGGCAGATTCCTCACCCTGTAAAAGCCTTTTCAAATCTTAATTCTGAAATTGATTTATCTTGTTCATTAGAGACTAGTCATGCCCTCTACATTTCCTACCTGAGACATCACAAATGTGCAATATGCCAATATTTAGAAATTAGGATAATTCAAATAAAATTTCAAGTTTCTAATATCTAATACCTCTTCACAACAACAGAAAATGCAGAAGTCTGGTAACATTGGGCCTACATTGTCCCCATAATCAGCTAGAGTTCAACAGTAGCTAACTAGAGTTACACAATCCTCATTACATTCATTTACATACCTGCTAAATTCCTAAAGCTGACTAAATATGCAACATCTTTCTAAATATAACCTAGTCCTGTTTATGTCAATAACTTCCTGTAAACCCCCTTTCATTGTGACCTCTAGAATCTCATTCTGAGATCATCAAACTCCCATAAACCCTTCTGTATAGTACAAAAATATGCATTTTTCTAAACAGAAAACAAAACAATTTTTTTTACATTTTTAAAACAGTAATGCTGCCAAAAGTTAGAAAATATAGACTTACTTCTCAAGCTAAATAGGAGAGAAAAGAACTTCCAAGCTAGCTAATTAAACAATTATAGTAGAAGAAGCATATTAACTGTACTTTTGCCTTGGAAAAAAAATTTCTAATGCTGAAGTGCAAACCTCAGGGGGAAAGTAGCAATATGAGTAATAACATAATGCCACAGTAGCCAACCCTAAAGGAGAAACACTGGCACCATATCAAACCACCAAACTAAACTAAATAATCCCAAAGTGCTATCCTAACATAGCAAACTACGTAATAGCACATTCATCATGACTTTGCATTACCACCACTAATCAGAACATTCTACAAAAAGTAACTTTGTTTATAAAAGGAACAGTAGCACAGTGTGTGAGCAAGCAGTCTAACAAATTAGTGCTCTTTGATAGCTCTAAAGCATAGAATGCTGTATGTATATGTATGAGTATATATGTAAATTATAAAAGGCACATATATGTATCAGAATGTGCAGAAAGCTACATAATTTAAATAAGTCAAAGAAAAATTATCCATAATCCACATTACAATTATAAAGGACCCCAATTCCATCACCCCATACACCAAACCTCTAGGATACTAAACCTATAAAAGATACTGTATCACACACAAGCAAGCAGAGAAATCAAGGATAAGACAATAAACAGTGATGTCAACTTGGGAAGCAATTTAGAATTTGACTTCATATAAAAATCAAACAAGTATAAATGGATTGCATTAAATTAAGCAGGAAAAAAGTCTCTCAAGACAAATAAAAATATGAACAAATATAAACATGCAAACATACAAATAAGAAATCACAAGGAAAAAGTAATAGAAGAGATTACATAAGAAAGTATACACTGATGCTTTAAAAAATAATTGGTACTACCAACCAACAGAACAAAAAAATAAAACAAGGGAAATGAACACCCAAAAGAAATACACCTGGTGAACAAACATATACTAAAATGTTTAACTACTGATTACAGAAATGCAAAGAAAAATAATGCCTATTAAATTTAAGAAGACTGAAGAAAATAATAATTCACACTATTGACAAGAGTACAATAAAACAGAAACACTCTGAAAGCATCAGTTAAATGTAAAAAAAATGAATTGAAAAATAAGTTGTAAAGTGTAGCAGGAACCTTAAAGACGATATATTCTGTAACTCAACAGTTACATTTCTCAGAATCTATCCTAAAGAAGTGTTCTGATCTTAATATGGAAAATGCACATAATAGGTGGTTTATACTCTTTTTAAATGAAATAATCTAAGTGTCAATCATTTAGTAAAAAAAAAAAACTAACCAACATACAGCATAATGACTCTCTAGAAGAACACGAAATATTCATTAAAAGTAACAAATACATGAAATATTTAACATGAAAATACTTGAGTAAGTGTATAAAGATACACAACTGCATACAAAATATAAACAATAATGTGCTTTTCAAGACACAGAGACAAAGATTCTAGGAGGAAATGAGTAAAAATTTAATAATAGCGTTCTCCTACTCTTACTTAGTTTACCCTCTTCTTCACATCGCCCAATAGGTACATCTGGTAAGAGACTACACTAACTGGCCTCCAGGAAATAAGTCCCAGAATCAGCCTCTTAATGAATTGTCTCTTTAAATTGTCCAGCTGGAAACAATTGTACCCTCCTGGTTATATCTATTGGTATATACTTGTTATTGTACATTACAGTATGTATTTAAATCTGCTTCATTAGCTTAACAGCATATTGTAAAACACAAAATTTGTCTCTCTGCCCAAATATTAAGCCCTTACCAAAAGTACTCTATCTGCCAGCAGGTGGAGGTGCAGGGATTCTAAACACAGGAGGATATCCCTAGCAACCAGTCTTCCTTTACCCTGAACTGAAGGAACTAGGAAGGATAATACAGTGTTTGTTTTGTTATTTATATTTTAGTTCACCTACATTTCTCCAATCCTCATCAAGATTCTGAAGCCTCAGGGAAAACCACTGATGTAATTAAAACAAAATAAATTTGAATTCAGGCTACCGTCTGACATTGGTCCTTTCTAACTCTCCAATTAAACCACTTTAGCTCTTAGCACCTAGCATCTTCACTTGTTAAAAAAAAAAAAGTATAATAATATATGTCTTAGAGGTTGGCATGAATATGAAATTCAAAAACATATGTAAAAACACCTAGAACAGTATCTTGGAGCTGGTCCAAACACAAGTCTCCACCTCCCCTGAATAAAGCGTCCCAAAAGTCCACTACTGTACTAAGCAGTGAAATATTGTTCTAGAACAGTATAAACTGCTGCATACAACAGACAGGATCTGCTCCATCAAGGAACTTAAAATTTTGTGAAACTCAAAACAAACTTAACAAACAGCCACAACCTACAGAATAAGATATTGCCATAAATAGTGCAAAGGAAAAGTTGACCATGTTATGAAGAAGAGTAGGGTATCTAACTTAGCTGCTATAGGTCAAGAAAGGTTCGTTCAAAAGGGTGAATTTGTGCTGGAATCTAAGGAAGAATGAGAAATATCTAGGGGGACAATGGAGATAAGAATTAGCTAGATAAAAGAAAAAAACATGTGGAGATACAAATACAGGAAAGAGTTGAACGTTTTAAGGAAAAAAAAAGGTAAGTGACTGCTGAACAATCAAGATAAAATTACTACCTCAGAATAAAACTTATTTTTTTAAAAATTATTTACCTCAAGATAAAAATTATTTAAAAAAATTTTAATTATGATACAGGCAACTACCATATTGGCAAACTATGACCCCTGACACAATCCAATCCAGACTGTTTTACCATAGCAGAGCTAAGGATATTTTTAACATTTGTAAGGGTTCCAAAATAAATAAATAAATAAAAAGGACAGGACAAAACAATGAGACACCACTACACACCTATTAGAATGGGCCAAGTCCTGAACACTGACAATACCAAATGCTGACAAGATTATAGCTCTATAGGAACTTTCACTCATTATCAGTGGAAACACAGCATGGTACAGCCACTCTGGAAAACAGTATGGCAATTTCTGTCACCATGCAATCCAGCACCCTTGCTCCTTGGCATTTACCTAAAGGAGTTGAAAAGAAATGCCCACACAATACCATACAAGGATGTTTACAGCCGCTTTAGTCATCACTGCCAAACTTTAGAAGCAACCAGGATGCCCTTCTGTAGGGAAATGGATAAACTGTGGGTGTGGTACATCTAGCAAATGGAATATTATTCAGCACTAAATAGAAGTTATCAAGCATTAAAAATTTTAAAGAGAAAATTTTAGTAACAAAATTTAAAAACCATGAAGGAAGCCTTAAATGTATATTCCAAAGAGCAATAAGCCAATCCGAAAAGTCTGCATACTTGATGATTCCAATTTATGGTATTTCAGGAGAGGTGAAACTACAGGAAAAATAAAAAGTTCAGTGGTTGCCAGGGAGGAGTGGGCGAGATAGAATGAGTAGGCAGAGCACAGAGGATTTCTAGGGTAGCAAAAATATTTTGTATGGTAGAATAATGCTGGATGCATGTCATTACAAATTGTTCAAACCCATCGAGTATATAATATTGAGTGAACTATAATGTAAACTATGGACTTTGGGTGATTATGATGCATTAATATGGGCTCATTAAATTTAATAAATGTACTCAATTGGGAGATGTTAATACAAGGGCAACTATGCAAATGTAGGGTCAGGGCATATGTAAATAAATGTCCTCTTAATTTTGCTGTGAACCTAAAACTTCTCTTTAAAAAAGTACTGGGTGGGCATGGGGGGGGGGGGAACTAATAAAAAAATAAATAAAACAGACTTTTGTTTCCTGAAAGATAGAATAGATACACAGTTTCCTACTCTTGCTAAATACAAGTAAAAACTCTAGACATTATAAAACAATACTATGGAGGGGGAAAGAAGGCAAACCATCTGGGACCTCAATACCCAACAAATGACATGACAGTTCCTGGGCTTTATTTTGACTCATATATACTAGACTGGGTACTAGCAAAGTCAGCAACCTGGAAAGGTCAAGGAGAGCAAAACAGAAACACCCAAAAAGTTCCTTGTCTCTAATCA
This sequence comes from Solenodon paradoxus, assembly GCA_004363575.1. Taxonomy (NCBI): domain Eukaryota; kingdom Metazoa; phylum Chordata; class Mammalia; order Eulipotyphla; family Solenodontidae; genus Solenodon; species Solenodon paradoxus. The sequence goes on along the minus strand of RJWH01002477.1, from coordinate 206,826 downwards.
AAGGACCAGGAAAAAAGGCAATCTAGCAAGACAGAAAATGGTTACATAGTAACTACTCTGGTCAAACACCACACTAAAAATTGTAACCTTACCATCACCACCTTATCAAGTCGGGAGCCAGACTTCCAACCTGGCTAGAATATAAAGAAGTGCTCTAACCTCAGCCCTCAAATTCTACTTAAGGAATGCTGTCAGAAAAGGCAGACTAGGGATAGTGGCTTAGCAGTTAAGCCTACAAGGTGTGATTCACATACATTCCAAGGACCCAGGTTCAAAATCTGGGACCAGGGAGAATAGCCAGGGAATACAAAAACAACTCTATGCACATAAATTTGACAGATTGGATGAAATGGATCAATTCCTCAAAACTACACCAAAAAAAAAAAAACAAACTGTGGTACATCCATACATGAAATAATGTACATCAGGTGTGTCCTGGTGGTCTAGCAGTCTAGTACACCCTGGGAGCAGTCCCAATACATCCCAAGGTCCTGGGGTCAAGACCCGGGGTTGGAGGGAACAATCAATGTGAACAACTAAATAATAATAAATAAATGCTTCTTCCTCCTCTCTCTTTCTGCCTACCTTTCTACTTGCCTTCATTCCTGCCTATACCTTTCCTTTCAAAAAAAATTTCCTATAAGAAATAATGTATAACAAGAAACAGTGAAAAAAAAAATCAATCCTAAAAGGTCACATATTGCATGATACTACTTAAACAACATTCTCAAAATGACAAAATCATAGAGATAAAAACATATTAGTGGCTTCTAGTAGTTAGGGATGGTGCAATAAGGAGGTTAACTCTAAAGGATTTGCATGAGGAAGCTATTTGTGGCTAATGGAAAAATTTTGTACATGATTGCAGATTAAGGTGGCAATGACAGGAATCAGAACAATGCATACGTTGTACCAATATCAATTTCCTGGTTTTACGAGTATACTATAATTATATAAGATGTAATTAACAGGGAAAGTGTATAAAGGATATATGAGAGATACCTATATTTACTCTCAGGTCCTTTAAACAAAATATTTGCCTATACCTGATGTAGAGTATTTGGAGAATGGCTAGAAAAAGTGACAAAAATGAAAGCAAGAAAATATTTTAGAAGACTATTTCATCTTTCCTGAAAATCTTATATATATAATAAATTTCTGAATCCTTAAGCTTCAGAACGAAGGTTATCCAAAAAATTAGTACTACCCAAGTATCCATTGAAAAAGTGAATGCACAAATCAATGATTAAATAAGCAATAACAACAAAAATAGCAGCCAATTTTTACTGGGAGTTACTATGTACCAGGAATTATACTGAGCATTGTCTGTTATCTGCTTTAAACCTTCAACTACCTTAAGTTGGGTTTATTGCCTAAAACTGCAGATTACAGCAAAGCTTCTCTGTTAGAAAGTCAAGACTCAAAATTCAGGTAGTCTGACCACAAAGTCTATAATTCTAATCCATGAGTCAATATTGCTAACATTAAACTACCCTCCACCTTAATCAGTGAGTGGATAAGCAAATAAGATGCAAAAAATTAAATTGGAGACTGATGTTAAGTAGATGAACTTAAATCGATATTAATTTAGTTAACCTTTGAAAAGGTGCTTGAAAGGAAAGCCTCTGAAGACACAATTGTTCTACGAAAAACTAACTGGGAAAAGATGCTAAAATGATTTCTCATTTAGTGAACATAATATAACACTTTGCAACTACTCATATTAAGCTAAAAAAGAGTTATGCTTCCATTCTTCTTGAAGACAAAATATAAGTAAGGCACAATGACAAATAGATCCAGTTGTAATTTGTGTTACTCCCAACAAGGGCAAAAATAAATGTCTTCTAAAATACTCTTCCTAAGTGATCCACAATCTCCAAGTTTAGAATTTATTTTATTTTATAAATAAATCAAAATTTGTTACTTTTCCAGATTTCTCTAAAACAAAATCACACATTGCCAAGTAAGAGAATTTGTGTGTGTGTGTGTGTGTGTGTGTGTGTATAAAATTTCATATCTCCTCCAGAAAATAAGAAAACAAAACTGAGTGATTATATCTAATAAACACAGTAGTGGGGGAAGTTGATCTTAAAAAGAAGGGGGCAGGTAGTTTAAAAAAAAAAAAAGTGTAACCATCTGGCAACCATACAATATTTGAGAAAATGTTAGTGTTCTAATTGAGATCTAATTGAGTTTGATTTACTTGTCAAGATAATTGCTTCAGTATTAATTAAATATGTCTCCTGCAGCTGCAGAGAAAGCTAAACCTTACATTCTGCTGATTATATAGGATATACATCACTCATCCAAGTCAACATTGCTGGGCTCATGTTACCCTAAAAATAGCTCTCTGTATATTGATTATTAACATATCAGAACTTGACATCAGTATTTTCCATATATTGACCAAAGTTTCTTAAAATTTTGCAGGGAAATTGGTGAGGCTACCTAAAAATTAGTCAGAAAACTATTCAGCATTAACAGTCAATTCTGAGCAGCTCTTTTAAGAGTTTTTATTTTTGTTTTAAATTCTCATACTATCTGAGGCACTATCATTGTTATATCAATTATATTGAACGAAAAAATAAACATCAGAGAATATTTTTATAAATGATTTCACAAATCAAATTTATTTTCCTTAGAATACTTCTTTACTTATAAGGTGAAACCATCTTCCCAAATGAAAACAAAACAAAAATTGGCACTTCCCATTGTTTCACCTTGTAAATTATTCCAGGATGTATTGGTAGTTGTTCAATTTTCTCTCATATATGAAATTTAAATTCTGCTATAGAATCAACTTAATTATTTTTCCACATGAACTGGTGGCAAATAGCTGATCAACATTCCTTGAAGATAAACTGTGCATACCTATACTTAAAGACAGTTATTAGATCAACCTGCTACCTTTCAGGCAACTCAATTCCTTTAACTTTGTCTCTACTTTCTGGCTCTTTAATCATTAGGGTAATTATCTTTCAGATCCTTTCCAAGTTGAACTTCTGGTAGAACAAAGAAGAGAACTCCAGTCTAAACAGAGAAAGTTAAAGGAGTTATACTTAGGGCATATACATTCCAGTGCATGCATGTATCTCATCTTCATGTTTCATTTTTCATCCATTCATCACTCATCAACATTTATTAATGAAATCCCCACTCACTGATTCCTACCTTCAGAGAGTTTATAATCAAATGGATAATACAGGCAAGTAAAGAGGCAAACTTATCACAGGTCCTATAAAAAGAGAAGAATGCCTTGGAAGTACACAGAAAAGAATGCTTACACACAGAATTAGGAAGTAGAATGGGTAACGAACCTTACAAGAAGTTCCCCAAAGGAAATGATATCTTTGTTGAAACGTCAGAAGTTAGTCAAGTTGGGGTGAAGGATACAGGATAAGCCCCACATATTGGAAAGAAAAAGTGTTCAGACATGAATGGGAGAACTAGAATACATCTGACACAAACTAAATGGAGCACAGAACGCCTGAGAAAAAGTGGAGCATTATGAAAGACAAGCAAGAGAGTTTAAGAGTCCAGATTTTATCTTAGCAGCTAATGACACATAAGTGATTTTTAGCATTTTTTTAATGCTTCAGATTTGAAATTTACAATCATTACTCTGGTTGCTATGTAAAAAATGAATTGGAAATAAACAAGATTGAAGATAAAGAAACAATCTAGAATCTTTTCCAGAAATCCAACAATGAGATTATAACAGACTAAAGGAATGGCAAGCTGAGAGAAGATTAAACAAATATTCAGAAAGCAAAATTGACAGATCATTATAATTGATTGCATGTGGAAGATGATAGAAGAGAAAGGAATCAAATATAGCTTAAAATTTTTAGCTCTCAAGTTGAACTAGAAGATAATTAAGTCTTCTTCCATCTTATCATTTGTTTATTTGTATGATTTCCTCTATTGAAAAATAGTACTTCTTCATTATGGCTTTAAAACACTGATTTAACACAAAGCAGATTAAGATCTCCCATATTTCCATTATGCAAAAGAATCACTCTAAGGCTTCTGGTGTATATTCTTTCAACTTTTTTACAAATGCATGTTATTTCATTTTTAAGAGTATAATTATAAGCACTTCTATAATGTTTTTCCTTAAAATATTTCTCTTAAAATGTGGTTCTCAAAATATGGTCCCCAGATCAGCAACATCAATATCACTACATGCTGATCTAAGTACAAATTCATGTATTCCTAGCCCAGACTTGCAGAATCAGAATTTCTGAAGGTGGAGTCCTATGAATTCTGAAGTACATTCAAGTGGGAAAATCACTGTTCTAGAACATCAATTCAGCATATTTTCCCACTGGATTAACATATAATAATTTATTTGGTCATTCCTCTAATGGTAAACATTTAGGTGGTTTACAATGTTTACTGACATAGCACATTATATATCCTTGTATCTCAATCTTTGCAAACATTCTTTTTAATTATCATTTGTATAACCCATCAACTATAAAATTCTAGATAAAGTATTTAAAGCTTTAATGTGTGTTCTCAAATTTTCTTTCACCCCTCAATACTTCCTCCAGTCAGAAGTATATGAGAATGGCTGTTTGTCCACATTCTTGGTCACAGTATATTATCACCTTGTGAAATTTTCTGACAATTTCATGGTGACAAATGACTTCATATAAGAACTTTTAAGCACATTTCTACTCCCTTTTTTGAACTTATTTTCTTTTGCAAACCATTCATGCTCTTCCCCATTTTATGAAGTTTTTGTCTTCAGAGATCTCTAAAAATAAAGATATTAAATATTTACTTTCTAGAAAATGTTTTCCAGTTGCTATTTGTCTTTTTTGTTAAAAGCATGACTTTTTTTAACTTACATTTGGCATTGATGGAGTACATGTTGCCATTGATGAACCAATAATGATAAATTTAATTTTTAACTGAAGTCCACAAACTTCATTAAAGTTTACTCTTGGAGTTTTGACAAATGTATTATTTCACGTATCCACTGAATAATTTCACTGTTCTAAAAATTCCAATGCTCCACTTATTTATCCTCTCTTGTACCTTTAACCCCTCATCTTTTTACTTTCTCCATATTTTTGCCTTTTGCAGAATGAACTATAGTTGGAATCAAAACATATGTACCCTTTTCAACTACAGTTTTTCACCCTTAGCAGTATGTATTTAAGGTACCTCCATGTCTTTCATGGTTTGATAGCTCCTTTTTAATGCTAAGTAGTGTTCTATTCAGTAAATGCATCACAGCTTACATACCCATTCACCTACTAAGGACATTTTATTTGCTTCCTCATTTTAGCAATAATGAATAAAGCTGTTATAAACATTCCTGTGTAGGATTTTGTGTATGAACACAAATTTTCAGCTCATTTGGATAAATAACTGAGAGCATGATTGCTGTATCATATAGTAAGATTATTTTTTGGTTTGATAAGAAATACCCAAACTTTCTTCCAACATGGTTGTATAATTTTGTAAGCTCTCCAGTAATGAATGAAAATTCCTGATGTTTCCCCACCAGCATTTGGTATTTTCAGTGATTTGGAATTTAATCATTCTAGTGGGTATGTACTGGTATCTCACTGTCTTAATTCCCAATTACTCTGTAACATGATGTAGAGCATTTTTCAAAATACTAGCTTTCAAGTATTAATGTCTTCCTTGGTGAGGTGCTTGCTCAGAACTTTTGTTTACTTTTTAACAGGATTGTTTGTTTTATTGTTAAATCTTAAGAGTTCTTTGTACATTTTAGATACAAACATTATCAGAAATATTTTCTCCCAGTCTGTGATTTGTCTTTCACTTTGGATTTTGACAAACAAGATACAGGTTTTTAACTTTACAATGAAATTTACCAGATTTTTCTCAAATACTGTTACACTTCTGGTATAATGTTTAGAAGCCCCTCCTGATTCAAGATTAACAATCAATCATAATGTCAAGTACTCTGGGGGGGCTTTTTACATTTATTTCTTCAACATATTAATAAGTTTACCTCACTAATCCTGTCATGTTTGTGTGCCATGGTGAATACTTCAGTATTGTTACTAAAGACTAGCAACTTAATTGCCGGTAACTTAAATGCGGTCTTTATCATATATCTTCTTATATATAGTAGGGATTTTTTATGAACTATCTTGTAGTCTACTGTTCTGTCATTACTATGTGTTACTACTTTACATATCATCATATGTCAGCACCAAATCAGAAATACATACCACAAAAGCCAACTTCCATTATTCATGGTAATACAATAATAGTTACTCCAAAGAAGATTCTGGAATTCTTGTTCAATTTTACTGTAAAGAATTTCATTACATTGGGACCTGTGCTGTATAACACTATTAAGTTTTTGATTTCCTGTCCACCAACATGGCCTCTTCATTTATTAAAGTCTTATGTTCTGTCCTTTAACAATATTTTGTTACCTTCTTCACCAGATCCTGCCTCTTCCTTTTTTGGCTTAATTATTTTAGCTAAATTTACTTGTTTAATTATGTCTTTTTTTATTCCTAGGAAATATAAATATGTGTTAATACATGGACTAGCTGTCAGTTCTCTTGTATATGGGATCATTTCACCCATTTTTCCTTTGTTATTTCTTACAGATGGTCAAGCATTGAGTTTTGTAAATTTGTAGCTAGTCACTAATCTGTCTTAGTAGGTCATATCATTCTCCAGTTGATTTTCTTAGACCTATACAACAAATGGTATTACATTGCAAGTTAAAATAATTCTGCTTCTCTTAAGTTTTTGTACAATTCATTCCATTTTCTTTTATCGCACTGACTGAATTTCTATTAAATTGTGAACGAAAATAATGAAGAGTATACAGTCTTGTTTTGCAATATTACCAGTTTGCATTCCATAATAATGTCTATTTAGTTATAATAAAATTATCTTTTGATAAATCACTGAATTTGTATCTTCTTTATGATTTATAGTTGATCTATACACATTCTTTTCTCTCTACTTATACTGTGTGGATCCTTATGTCTTTCTAGTGTGCTCTGACTTTATAGTAAATCCAAATCCTATTAGCTAATGGTAGATCTCCCAACCTCTTGTACAGGTATCATATTTTCACTTATTCAAGTCAGTAGCAAAACTACACGACTGCCAATCCAGTACCAATTCTTTGGTACCACTGTTCTGAAAAATACTACATTTAGAAACTAAGGAAAATTAAAAGTGATAACCACTTTAAAGACAGTAAAATCTGACTAACTTATTACCGAAAAGGTACAGAAATCCAAAATTTTCAACAGGTTTTATTGCCACAGTGCAAACTCCAGGAAAAATCCATCATAGTGGCTTCTTCAACAATGATTCAAATCACTCAGCAAAATAAGTTGTTCTCTCTAGTCATGAACACAAAGTAACAGTTTCTAAAGAAATATTCTGTCACTGCCTGACTAATCAAATGAAATTTTACAATTATTAGCAATGACCTGATGATAGAAATGTTTCTATTTTTGCTAATAAGGCAATCCAGTTACAGTTTCCATTTCTTAGCTGTCTATGAGAATTCCATAAAAATAAGCCATATAGATGACTTATTTGCATATACAAGTGTATGCATATGTATATATACACATACACATAGTATATATCTTTGAATTTAGAACATTTCATATATGTATATATACACATATATATACTTTATACTCATTTAACCTTTTTCTAGAAAGCAATGTTACAGAAGGAAAACAGAAACATTGAGTTGTGAAAGAAATTTTAAAAATCATTCAGTTTTACTTCCTGTGAAACTATACTCTTTTAGAAAGGATAATAATTGGCTAAGCACAGTTATTGATCTGATACCTTATATTTGAGCCTAATCCTTAGCAGCACCTTAATCAAATAGAAATCTTCCTTTATAAATGCTTCCATGGAATATACCAAGTCTCCAGAAACAATGACTGCAGCATTGTTATAAATGGATCTATGTGGATATTAAGAATAAATTTTATTAATTTATATATATTAACTAAGCATTAATAGCATCAAAAGAATGTGTATTAGTGAAAGTACACTGGTTTATAATACATCTTGGATGACATATCATCACACACATCCTAAATTTAATTTAAAAACAACCACTTTCCGACATTAAATTATCTTTCAGTTCCCAATCTATAAAATATTTAACAACTTTTTTTCCAGTAAGTCTTATTATCAAAAAGTATATGGATTGAATGTTGAAGTAAGTTTCCTAATTTCTCTCATTTTTATTATTAGCTGGGTTAACCAAGAAAAATCCAAAGGAAATTAATCTGTTGAGGCAAGGGGAAGGCTAGATTTAAAAATTGAAATGCAGAGTTTAAGCCTGGTTTTGTCTTGTTATTTTTGGCTCCTTTAGACAGAAATGTAAATTAAACAGTGAAGTGCCTTTTCATCCTTTCTAAATATGTGAAATGTTTATATGCTGAATACACAAAGAATGATATCTGTCTCTCCCCACCCCCATATCCTTCTCACATATACCTATATATACACATATACTCTCTATGTTAGAATTATTATTATTATAAATTGAAAGTCCCCAATGCCCAGCAGCTTATCACCCACAGACCAAGATTGCCACAAATGCTCAAGACATGAGAAAATCTCTCATCATGTTAGCAGGCTGTATGACTTTTATAGGTTAATTAAGGTAAAAATAGGTTGAACATGTTTTCTTGAGTTTTACTTTACATGAACTATGATAAACTTTCTAAGAAAAAGACATGAATATTATTTGAAAACTGTACCATACATAAATAGCAATAACTAATTAAAATTCATTCTTTTTACTTATAAATGTACTTAACTTATAAAAACTGGTGTCCATTAAAACCAAGTGTAATTGTAAATCCTTCCTCCTCAAGTCTTGTACAAATTAACCATATTTCTACTACTATTTTGCCTTAGAAAACAAATCTGGTTTTGTTACTGACATTGGACACATACACAGCATCAAAAATTACTGGATCAATGATTTAAACAATTAAGTAAGTAGATTTTAGCAAGCACTTCTATGAGAAATGAAGTTTATACATAAATAATTGTAACTATGATCATTTACTTCAATATGAGAAATACAGAGATTAAAAAACACATTATATGAATAACTTTAAACTAACTGATAACAAGATGGCAACCTGGTAGGATGTGTTGTACCCCCTCTCCACCCAACAATCAAAAATCACCTATATTTCAGACACACATGCACACACACAGCATGGAAAGGCTGGCCTGGGGGCTGGAGACACTGCCGCAGCAATAACCAGCACAATGGTAGGGGAAAGCATGGCGGTTCAGAGCTGCATGAAGACTCTGGACTCCCACCCTCAGGGGAAAAAGCGGCAGAGTGGGTGGAACCAAGGGAAGAATCAAGACTCCTAGGAGTTGCTGAGGACAGTAAGGAGCCCACCCAAAAGGACGGGCACAAGGAGCATGGGGAGAAGGTCTTAGCATAAAGTAGGAGGACCAAAGAAAATTCCACTAGGCACCACCATACCCGGAGGACAGCTAGGGGAATTCCCCACTCCCAACCCCTCCTTCCTCCACCATAATGATCAGCAGCTGCAGGCCCTTCACACAGGAAATCGGCCTGGGTATTAAAGGAAGAAGAGAGTTCCATTAGGAAGGAACCTTCTCAGTTACCCACAGTGCCACTCTGTGAAAAGAGGCAGACCTATAGCCCAAGTTTTGACTGTGGACCAGCGACAAGATGGTCATTATTGTTCAGAGCTGAGATACTGAGGGAAGGCTGTGCATCCCCCACAAAAACTCCAACCCCATAGGCTGAACTCTTAGACCTCAATGCAGGGTCCACCTATGAATGTCAAAAAATCCAACCAGTGGTAACGCCACACAACTCAAGAATTCCCAGTGTTCAAACCAAGATCAAGGCTTCTCTGGTGCAAGCTGATACCCTACACAATGCCATCACTGCAGGGAAATATAATCCGTAGAAACATAAACAGAATGTTAACAGAATGAAGATACAGAGAAATATATGCAGAAAAAAACCCCAGGGGAAAAAATATGAACACAACAGACACGTACAAGCTACCTCAGGCTGAAAATAGGGCAACAGTGATAAACATACTCACGGAAATCAGAAAAAAAATAAATAAATAAATAGAGGAAGAGAAAGAAAATAATGAAGAGGAGAAGAAATAAAGCAAGATATCAAAGAAGTGAAGAACGTGATAGCTGAATTAAGGAACTCAACAGAGAGAATCAAGAATAGGATGGATGAAGCTTCAAATGGAATCAGTGAGCTAGAGGGTAGGGCAGGGGAATACACTCAGTCATGGAATTAGTCTTGAAAGGCAAATCATAAGAAATTTACATAAGTGAAAAATAAACCATTTAGTAAATATTAGCTATTATTAACTTAAGAATTATTAACTTAAGAATATTGTCTTATATTAAAAACTGTTCATGATATACAACTATTCTAAAAGCTAGAGATATAAAAAAATCATACGAACACTCACCAAAATATTTTCGGTGGTCACCTTTTTCTATGAAATATATGCAGTTTATTTGATTTATTTCCAAGATGCCCTACATCAAGTAAGCATTACTTTTATAATTTGAAAAAATGTGTAATTAAAATAAAATGAGATACTGAAAAATATACTCCAAAGTATAGTTTAACTATTCAATCAAGCTCTTTAGTCCTAACTTTCTCTAAAAAACTATACTAAAAATCACACTAAAACATCATCAAGGGTGTATCCTGATGGCCTAGTGGTCTAGTACACCTGGGAGCAGTCCCACATACATCCCAAGGTCCTGGGTTCAAGACCTGGAATGGAGGGCCGGTTCTGGGCATGACAACAAATGTGAACAACTAAATAAAAACAAAGTTCTTCCTCTTCCTACCTGCTTGCCTATTCACCTTCATTCTTGTCTATATCTTTCCTCTTTAAAAAACAAAATCATCCAGGAACCAATATAAATATACCCTTGACTTGAAAAATCAATGAATTTCTTTCTCTCTCCCCTCCTCTTCCCTCCCTCTCTCTACTCCCTCCCCCTCCTTCTCCTCTCCCTGCCCCTTTACTATTGCAGTGACCCAGCACTGGCAAATGCCTCCTGAGCTGGAAGCAGAACAAGATTTCAAATACTTTATAAATAATTTCAAAAACACATCTTTTCTTCCTTTATTCCACAAAAGACAGTATTTTGTTCAGGATCCACAAGCTGTCAACTCTCAGCATACCCAACATCCCACTTAGTTCTCTACTGTAAACAGTGTAGTATTTCATTACCACATCAATAAATAAAATTCTTGAAAGAGTCATTTTTGTGTTTGATTCACATTTGTTCTGCATATGCCAGTGAACCTAAGGTATTTGTGATGCTAAACTATTAAAAGTCTTAGCTTACAAAATGGCCAGGCAATCCAAAAACAGCAAAAGGTCGACCCCATGCAGCTCAGTCTGGAAAAAAAACCAGAATATGGAATCACAGCAAAAACTGATACAACAGTCTCCTTTACCAGTCTATCCCACATTCTCCTTAAAATAAAAGGGTTTGGAATAAGAGCAAACGGGAGCTATTAAAGCTCATTATGCAGAGAGGCAGTACTATCCTAATTCTTCAAAACTATGACTTACCTAATCAGAAAGGTGAAAAACTAAAGCCTATAATAATTTAATTATCTTGAATATAGTGAAGACTACTTACCACATGCTATTTCTACTGGCATTTATAGGTTGGTATTCAGAAAGCGCTCCTTTCTTAGTGTTATGAAAATGAGTTTTCTATTCTCCTTCATCGATTTTTTAATTAAATAAGTGAAGCACTTTTTAATGGCGCAGATCAAGAAGAATTATCTATGGTAGTCCTAGAATTCCCTTCAGGAGCAGGGCACAAATGCTATCCTGATTCAGTGTCTCCTAACAATAACTTTATCAGTACATTTTCCCATTAATTGCTCTATTATAGAATATTTTCAATTATAATGGTGGCAACATCATGAGTTCATTCTGTAGTTAGCCTACCCATAAGAAAATAATTTAGCTCAATCTCTGTAAAATTCCACTAATGGAGTCCAGTTCCAGTTAAAATGAAATAAACATGTTCAAATCTATCTTTTTCACTGAATTTGCTATATAATCTGGACAAAAGGCATAGAGCAGCCATGTGCCATCTTTAAAAAGTCAATAGTAGTTGGCTGACTGGGCAAAAAGAAGATAATACGAAGTACCACCAAACTGCAGTAGTTTTTTTACTACTGGTATGTCCAAGACTGAACTCAATGGAAGTGGACTATGAAGTTCAAAGGGACAAAACCATAGCAATGGAAAAGAGATCAGTGGTTGTCAAGGGTTAGGGAAGAGAAGAGGACCATAAAGAAGTAACTCAAAAGAGTTCTAGAAATCAACAGCAAGATAACTGGAAAACCTTAAAATACTCGAGATTTACAAACACACTTCAAATAACACATGGATCACAGAGAAAGTCTCAAGAAAATTGAAAAACACTTTGCAGTAAATGAAAATAAAACTACAATTGATTAAAATTGTATGATGCAGCAAAAGCAGTGCTTACGAAGTAATTTATAGCTATATAATTCCAAGTCAGGACATTACGGAAAAGGCAAAACTGTGGAGACAGTCAGAAGATCAGTTGTCGTCAAGGATTAGATGAGCAAGTGGAGAAAGCATAAGAGATTGTTAAAGCAGTGGAACTATTCCACATGATACTATAATAATGGATACATGCCATTATATATTAAATCTATCAAATATACAATAGAGTGATTCTAATGTAAACTATACACTTTAGTTAATATAATGTGGCAATTTTGACCAATCAATTATTAAAAACGTACCACACTAATGCAGATGCGTAAAGGAGTACAGGAAACCACTCTAGTCTCCACTCAAAAAGTTTTGAAAACCTAAAAATATCTACTAACTTCTTTTTAAAAGAAAAAAAGTCACTCTTTACAGAAACACAGAAAGATAATTATGAATTCTTACAACTTCGGTCCCTAAATCCTCATAACATTAGTCATGAAAAACAATGTATTTATTAAAAGGGGTACCATTTTCATCAATTTGTTTTTGTATGCTTCCGAACTCAAAAAATATAAGGAATTAACACTAAAAAATAGTATATCATTATCACTGGGATCACAGACTGTTTAAATGTACATCTATAAACTATACAAACACCAAATCTGCAGATAACATGTTTTTATAAATCATGAGCAATTTTTACAAACATGTCCAGAATCACAATATTTTACAAAAGCAAAAAAACAAACTCAATCTGAAGCAGCTTCAGATTGCAGGGATAAAATAAAAACCCCATTCCTGAAGTAAAGGTCTCATTCACAGAGGGGTGGCCAGGATCCACCAGAGGCCATTTACAAACACTCAATTCTCAGTTAATAATTGTTCCTTCAGAGTCTGAGTGGGAAAAGAGACCAAATGGGGGACATACCTGATAGCATTTTCAGTGGTGTGAGCAGTTTAATGAAGTTTCAAAGGATATAAACTTAGCTCTATTTCTGGACCCACATCTACAGGAATTACGTTATTATATTACACAGCACCAGTTTAAATGAAGTCTGCTTAACGGAAATGGAGAAGATATTCACACAACATTCATCAAATATGATCTTAATCCCCAAATTATATAAAGAGCTCACAAACCTCAACAATAAAAAGGCAAATGACACACACCAAAAAAAAGGGGTGGGGGGGAGCAAGAGAACTGAATAGATGACACCTATTTAAGAAGACACACAAATGTCCTTCAAACACCTGAAAACATGTTCTACAGCACTCATCATCAGAGAAATGAAAATAAAAACTACAATGAGATGCCAACTCACGCTAGTCAGAATATCATACATCAAAAAGTCTAGAAACAGCAGGTATTGGGGGTGGTGTGGAGAAAAAGGAGCCACCTACATGATTGGTGGGAATGCAAATTGGTGCAACCTCTTTGGAAAACACTATGGAGATTTCAAAGATGAATCTACCATTTGATTCAACAACTCCACTATGGGCAAATACCCAGAGGATACAAAATCTCTAATCAGAAAAAATATCCGCACCCCTATGTTCCTAGCAGCACAGTTCTCAATAGCCAAGACAACCTAAATGCCCATCAACAGATGACTGGATAAAGAAGCTGTGATGCAGATACTCAATGGAATTCTATTCAGCTACTTTTAAAAAAAATGAGCCATTTGCAACAATCTGGATGGAACTGGAAGCACTCGTGTTAAGTGAAGTAAATCAGAAAGAAAAAGAGAAATACAGGATAGTTTCACTCATATGTGGAATATAATGAAATGGAACAAATAAACAGAAAAATCTCAGCAAAAATTCACAAGACACAAGATGATGCTTGTAGGGGGTTCAGGGGTGTGCCAGGGGAGGAGAGGAGAAAAGTGGTAATAAAGGACACTGAAACTTGCATGGTAGATGTGCTGTGAAATATAGATTAAGATACAATTTCAATATCCTATGAAGAATATAGCATTGTGAACAAAATAAATAATAAATATTACTATTAAAAAGGGGAAAAATTGATGTCTGCTTCAGATCTTAAATTCCCCAAAGTGGCATTCAAGACCCTTTGTCATATGATACTATTATTTTAATCTTTTTTCCCATGCACTTCCTTGGTCCCTCAAAGTGAAATAATTCTTCATTATGGAAGAACTTGGAACATCTCTCTTCTGGCTCTCCTCCTGCATTACTGAACGCTATTCTTCATCTCCTTTGCAATCTGTAACACCTTTTCCTCATCGTCTCAATGTTGGCAAGGTTCCTAGACTCAGTCCTTTTACTTCTTTCTCTATACTCTCTAGTTGAGTCCATCTAGTTCCATGAGTATCAAAATTATATTAACAACTTAAGCCTCTGCTCTAAAGACCAGACTCATAAATTCAATCACCCTACTTATCTCTACTTGAAAGGCTTATAAGCACATCAAACCTAACAGGTCCAAAGTCAAACTCTTAACTCTCTCTCCCACCAAAACCTATTCCACCCACATTTTTCTCCATCCTGGTAAAATACAATTTTATTCTTTCAGCTTTTCAAACCTGAGAGTCATTCCTGATGTCTCTTTATTTTACAACCCACATAATCAATCTATTAGTTCCATACTCAAAATATACTAAATATAGAGCATAATTCTTTTCAATACTTCCACCACTATTTACTAATCTAAGTCCTCTCATACTTATATTATTAAAATTGTCTCCTGCCTGGTCTTCTAATTCCACTTTCACATTGTCTATATTCCACACAGCAGTGAGAGTGACATATTCAAAAGAAATCTATTATTTCCTGGTCAACACTCTCCAAAGACTTCTTTCTCACTCAAAAGTCTATACAAATTCTCAAGACCTACATCAAAACTTATCAAGCCTTAGACAAATTGCAATCAGTTGGAAGGCTTTTAAAAATAAACAAGTGTCCAGGCCCCATCTTCACTGATGCAGAATCTGGAATAAAGGATATTGGAATTTATTGAATAAATGAATGTGACTGCCAATAATATGTTCCACCCTCCCCACCACAGGGGTGTCCATAGCACCTTGGTTAGTCAGAGTACCACATTCTTCTGGTCTTAGTTTAGAATTGAGCATATAATTCAAACTAAGTCACTTCCTGGGCTAATGCTAAACATTATTTAAACCAAGAGCTACCAGCAGACGCCTTTGCCACTTGATAGAAAAATTCTCCATAAGAATGAGGTTATCACAAAGAAAAGTAGATGAAGTGTCTCGTATGACCTGAATAGAGGCATGATGGGCTCACCATGAGCAGCTGCTGAGAGATGAAAATAAGTATCCCTAGGAGCAGATTTTAAAAGCAGTCTCTCTTCAAATCATAATTTCTCATACCATCTGATAAGTATCTTGCAGTAGTAAAATGAGTGGTATCAAATAGAACTATCCTGAAACACTGAATTCAAATTCAAATTAAATTGTTATATTGTGTTTGTCGTAAACGTATGTATTCATCTCTTCCAAATACCTATAGCTGCAAAATAGAGTTTGCTTAATATCTGATGGCAAAACAGGATTATGCTACCATCCTTCTGTGGGTATTCCACATGAACACACATAACCTGTTCCTCAGTCAGATCCCATACATAGTAAGAAGAAACACATGATCCAGTTCTGAAAACCAGGCTAGAAGAAAATGGTGAACACTTTGAGCAAGGATTCATGATAGAACAACTTAGCAAAATATTTTTTGTCACTAAGCACTGTTGGTATCCCTGTGGATAGTATCACAGACATCATAAGAAACTAGACCCTCCAGAAGATAAATAATATTGAGGTTCTCAGGAATCTAAGAGAATTGTTATCTTTTGTCTCATTTGTCATTTGAGAAAACACAATCTGGTGTATTCACTAATAAGGTATACAGCAAAAAAATAATTAAGTGACAAAAAATTCAGATAAAAAAGTAGATAAAATCCCTTAAGATTATTCTTTCTCTATCATCAATCCTCAATTAGCCAACAAAACCCATAAGCAGAAAGACTATTTGCTCTAAACTTGTACCTACAGCATTAATAGTACAATGGCTGACACACAGCACTCAGTAAAAATGTATTAACTGACAAAAAAGTTTTTAATTAATGGACCACTGGTTTCAATACTATGCAGTTGTTTCAAGAGGACAGATTCACACTTACATTAGTGGGTAATCTCACCATGTCCACCACCAGAGTTCTAATGTCATTTATCACTATATGACACCTTCTACTCCTAATACCCCCACATCCCCCTCTCTCTCTGCTGTGTTTTGTTACTCCATTTGCTTTGTGTCTTCATATTATACATGAGAGAAACAATCTGGCATTTTCCTTCTCTTTCTGACTTATTTCACTCAGTATAATCACCTCAAATACCATCCAAGTTATTGTAAAAGGTAAGATTTCACTTGTTTAAATACAGTTTAGAATTCCATTCAGTATATACACTGCCTCTTTCATTTCCCAGTCAGCCATCAGTGGGCATTTGGATTGATTCAATGTCTTGGCTATTGTGAATTGTGCTGCTATGAACAGATATACATATATCTTTTTGGATTAGTGTTTTCAAATTTTTCAGATAAATACCTAGAAGTAGAATTACTGGATTACATAGCAGTTCTACTTTTTTTCTTTTTCTTTTTTTTTTTTTTGAGGAATCTCCATAGAGACCGCACCAATTTACATCCCCACCAACAGTATGTGAGGATTCCTTTTTTTTCCATGCCCTCTCTAACACTTGTTGAGCCCAGCCTTTTTGATATAAATATGAGGTTTTTTTCAACAATTATGAGTTTATAGTTGAAGAAAGATTAGATTATGTGACTTTAAATACTTTTTACTTTTTACTTTGATCTTATGAACCCATGATTGTTTTATTTCCATAAATTTTACTGGGAATTCCCAGTTATACCAATCCCATATGTCCCCATGTATGGTCCTTCTAACTCTGCCAATCAAGCATACTCCCAATCTCCTTCAATGACACTATAATTCTTCTGCGATTTCTCTCGAGTCCATCCTATGATTAAGAAAGTCCTGTTCTTTTACAGAGGATCAAGTTCCCCACCTTCAATTTTTTTTCAAATCCAAAGTTCAATTTCTTATATAAAGATTTTTTATTAATTTTCTTAAAACCAGTGCTATCAACTTGCAGTACTCTTCACTTACTTTTCACACCCATCTACACATATTAAAACAAGACAGATTTAAGCAAATGCCTATTCATTTAAATTATTTATATCAATCCAATAGTAATTATTCATATACCTATCAAAAGGTGGTACAAATGGCTAGAAAAAAAATTAAAGAAAAATATCTGTTTTAGCTTACAAAGCCCTAAAGAATAGATGGCATTAGATAACAAAATTGTCCATGGCAGAATATTAAATGTTTAATCCTTACACAACTTTAGGTTTAGATCAACATTGGTTGTATAACCCTTCTATAAAACCAAGTTGATATCATTTCTTTATATACCACTTAATGAGCACAACCAAAATACATTGTTCCACCATCATGGTTTATGCACGTATATACCCAACAATATACAATACAGAGCAGAATCATTGATAAATGCTACATGATCAGGACACAGCATGTTCAAAGTTTAAAAACATGTACTGAGTTCCATCTCTGGAATACAGTGATACAAACTTTCCACAGTTGATTTTAATTTTTTGGGTAATACTGGTTTACGACACTGTGTAAATTTTAGTACTACAGGTTCACTCTTCATCAAATATACATCTCACTGAGTGCACCACCAAAGTTCTAATAATCCTCCCAATAGACCAATTGCCCAACAGACCACCTCTACTCTTTGTTCCCACCCCGTACCCTCTCCTCTCTGGTCAATGCAGTTCTATTGTCAGAGTCCAAGGGTTTGGTTTGTTTCACTTTGTCATTTTATTTGCTTCTTTATCTTGTACATAGGAGCAAAATCATCCAGTATATGTCTTTCTCTTTCTGACTTGTTTCAGTTAGCATAATCCATTAACTCTAGTTCCATTCATATTGTCACAGCAAGGTTTCATCTTTTTTATAGCACAGCTGATTTTTTAATTAAAAATTACATTAAAATCTGAATAAGGTCTCTCCCATTTTAAAGATAGCATTTAAATACTCTTTTTAGCCTGATATCATTAAGCAGGAACTCCTAAAATCAACAATTAGGATCTTGGGGTTCTCTGTGAGTAATTGACTGAAAACTGGGTCTTATACTAGAATACTTACATTGCAGAATCTTTATGGCTCACAAAACCTCCTTGGTCAATTTCAAGCTGCTATATGCCATGAACTGGCATGCCAAACATCACAATTAGAAAAAAGTACACAAAACACAAATTTCTATATAGATTCAATTTTTGGCTCAATACAGGCATTCATGAATCAACCTATTGGCTTCTTCCTCTGTAGTATAATTTGAAAGAAAAAAAAGGACACACTCAAATAAAACACATACATGATCTCTCAAAGTGTTTTTCCAAAGAAATTATCATTTAGAAGGTAGACTCTGGAAAACAAACCCTATCAAAGGGCTGACAAAAAAAAAGACAAAGTTCTAAGCCAATATGAGTGCAACTCGTTCTAGCTTAAAAAGGTAGGTTTCCAATTTTTGAGGGAAAAAAAATCAGTTTTACTTATAAGTCATTCTTAGTCTGTAGTGAATGCCCTGGTCATTTTCCGTCTCTCAACTCAACCTTTCAAATGATTTTTTTTTAAAGATTCAAACACTACTAAGCATCTGATTTAGTGAAAAGCACTTTAAATACCTCTCCAAGTACTCCCCACTGGATCAAAATGTCATAGAAATGTTGTAAACACTATCAGTCATGTTCCAGAGAACAATTTAAACAAACATTGTTTTGCTCTTTTGTCTGGAAAAGTAATTTCTGAAGTGAAGAGTTCAAAACTTTTAGCCCTACATACTATGCAATAAGAAAAAATAAAAAAAAAACATCTTTTAAGCATCAGAAACCGAGTACACAATAGGCTTTGTCTTGTTAAACAAAAGAACATGCTTTTCCTTTCAATCATTTCCAGCTGTATGATCTGGACTTCATGGAATCAGAAATTAACAGCATATGGCATCTGGCTACCTGCACAGACTGCATATAAAATCTGAAGTCTTCAACAAGATTAACGGGTCTAGTGGTTGAGAGTAAAAGGCGAACCACAATACACTATTCCCAAAACAGAGGCAATGTCTCTAACCAAAAGAAGGCAAGAAAGGTCATCCCTATCTAATTAGATCTCAGCTATATTCTTGAAAAATGACTCAGATCACAAGATCTTCCTAACTCCTAGGCAGTTGAAGAAGATACCAATACTGGCTGCATTACTGTTGTGGTTCTCAAACAAGGATGGAATTCATTCCAAAAATAACCTCAAAATAAAGAGGTTTGAGTTAACGCATCTTATGGCAATGTTTTAGATCCAAATGAGTTATAAAAAAAGGAAAATTCAAATGACTTATCTTTCTCATCATACATTTTAATACTAGAATGTCAAAATATATGAAATCCTGGTCATTGAGGGTCTTCCAAAATAAAGACATTCCAGAAAAAACATTAAATTATCATTCTTATTAGGATCAGTGGATCTGCTATAGAATATATTTCAGCATTTCAGAATCCATACAGTCCATGCAGTACAAATTTCCAACTTGATTCTCAGCTGGAAGACCATAAACCCTAGACTTTCCTTCCTGTTGCTCAACTGTGGGGAGGAGGGCATAGGGGGAGTACACAAAAAACTAACTAGAAGAAATAGTTGCTTATAAGAAACAGTTGCTCAGAACACTGAAGACTGATCCTTTCCAATCCCCCGCCCACCACCTCCAAGCGTCCTTCTATAGTTTCAGGTACTCAGCTCCTTCACATCTACTCTTTACATTGCTTCATGCTTCATCTGGATCATCTCCAAAACATTGTACATGAGCTTCAGGAGGCCCCAAATCTAAATAGTGGCATATTCCTTGACAGTTTACTTTGTAACTCCTAAAGGAGAAAGAAAATATAATTTATTAATAAAGATTATGAGAAGTGAGCTTAAAATAATTTCATCAATGAAGTTTAATTCTGCCCTCAAGCATTTGGATCTCTTAAGAGAGTTCCTCAACAGTGCTTTAAGTGAGGACAGAAGAACAAACTCTAACACAAAGGCATAATACTCTTAAAGAAATACAGCACAAACCAGACAAAAGAAAAAGAGAAAAAATCCATAAGAGATAACTATTTAAATAATTGTAAGGCATACATGATCAAAGGACAATAGACTATTGGAATTCCTATTTCATGGATAAGCTCTTTTAGTGACCATAGGAGTTGCTAGACTCTAGCAGCATTATCTCATTTTTTTT
Organism: Solenodon paradoxus; assembly: GCA_004363575.1. Lineage (NCBI taxonomy): Eukaryota > Metazoa > Chordata > Mammalia > Eulipotyphla > Solenodontidae > Solenodon > Solenodon paradoxus. The sequence goes on along the minus strand of RJWH01002477.1, from coordinate 185,942 downwards.
AAATATGTACTTAAAAAAAAAAGAGCAAAAACTTGAAAGAATAACAAAACTGTTTTAATCTCTTAGATGTTCTCTTTCCCCACAGTTCCCAACAGGACCCTGACAACCTGACAACATCAATGTATTGCATATCCTGAGGCACTAGGTCAAATTCAGGAATCTATCACAGCTGCTAATGTTTTATCTTCACTTGAAATTTCAGAAATGCAAATGCAATGCACCAACAGCTGTTCACACTTTCCATTTTCTCTTGCAAAGCTGGTCATGAAATGTGGCTTGCTGAACATTTGCAATACAATCACCAATTTCTGTTTCAATGCCTGCAAATGGTGCTGCAACTAGTGTATAATCTAATTTCACTGCCTATAGTCAGTGTGGCTGGATTAGTATGGGTTCCCTGAAAGAGGGAGCAATGAGGAGACTGTTTACTAAGGAACTAGAGCAGAATGACAGTCAAAACATACACAATAGCAATCTATTTAAATTAGAAACACAGATATACTAACATATATGTATATACACATCAGACTGCTGTGCAATCTTAATTTTTAGTAAGTGAACTTAATTAAAATTTGTCAGGGTCTACTATTTTGTTGCCTATTAGGGTCTTATAAAGATACAGAAAAATGCCTCAGATGTGATCTCATTCCCCTAAACTAACATACTATCAAGATAATTCTTAAAACTATTCTGGGTTACCAACTACTTTTAAACACTAATGAAATGTATGAACCCTCTTTCCAGAAATACATGGAAATACACTTAATGTTATATATAATTTCACAGAGTAATGGACCCTCAGGACCTATAGCTTATAGGTTCTAGATTGAGAAATCCAGTTCTTAAAAATAAAGGGCAAACAAAGGAAATGTAGGTCTCTTTATTATAACCTATTAAGATTATGGTTTTGAATACATAATTTCAATGACAAAAGAATATCTGAGAGAAAGAGTAACATTTCTAATATTAAAAAATTGGCGACTCCATAGGATTTCACTAATGGTAAAAACAAAAGCTATAAAATGAATTGGGAAGAAGTGACAGAAAAAGTAAAATGTACATTTATAATTGAAGAAAAATTCTTTTAAAAAAAGGAAACTTGAAAGTACTAAATTTTTCAAGTTGACACACAGGTCAACAGAAAATTTCAGAAGAAAAATAAAAGAGAATCAATATTTAGTTAGATTCTGGTAGAACTAAAGACCAAGAGCACAAACTCTAAACAGATGATCCTGAATTAGATACTGGGAAACTTTTTCTTTTATAAAATGTTTTTTGTTCTGAAAAATGAATAATATGAATTTTAAGTCCCTAATTTTGATAACATGATTACAAGAGAATGCCTTGAAGTGGGACAGGGGGCATTACGTCTGCAATTAACTCAATTATCCTTTGAAAAAATTAAGAATATGTGTAATACTAGAGAGAAGAATAAAACAAATAGAATAAAATATTAACATTTGGGGAATCCAGATAAAGTGCATATGAACTGCAATTATCCTTTAAGTATGAAATTATTTCAAAAAATATTTAAATGCTTAATAATATTTAAATATTCAGATGCTCTACCAGGCTGCCTAGGTTTAAATCCTGGCTTTGCCACTCACTAGCTATGTGACCTTTAATAATTAAGTTTTTTAACCTCTCTTTGTTTCTGTTTCCTCATTTGCAAAATAGGGATAATAATAGTACTACTTCAACTCAATGTAAAGAATAAAGTGATAATGAGATTACTTACCTAAAGTGTTTATTAGGGCAGTACCAGAAAATAAGCACTCAAATAATAGCCATTATCACTATTATTCCTTTTCAAATATCATCCTTGCTCCCTTCTCACTTTCATCCCACCACTCTGTCTTAGAAGAGGTCAATCATAGAAATAACGATTGAAACAAAGGAAAAAGTGTGTTTCCCATCGTTAGCTTGTTATTGATCCTCAGTGTGGGTTCCATGCCTCCAGACTATTCTACAATGGCTTTTGGGGAGAGTTTTATGCACATGACTCTAATAAGCCAATGTCACCCTTAAAACCTTTGGAATACAAATTTTTAAGACTAAAATTCCAATTCCTTTAATTCATTATATACAGCCCATCATAACTCAGTTACAACAAACCTCTTGGTTCTCATCGATCAACACACTTCCACAAATAAAATCTTCACTCAGGCTTCAATGAGCTACTTGTAGTTCTCTGAATATAAACTTTCAATCCCTAAAACAGAATATTCTCTCTACCTAGAATAAGATTTCACCCTCATTCATCTAGGCAACTCATACTGACCTTCAACTCATCTCAGTGATACAGAAGCCTCTCAGAGCACGTGAAACCCTGCAGCCACACTTCCACCATAATATGATCACTATTTAGTCTGCCATGCTCACTCATTAGGTTCTAACTTTCTTAAAGGCAAAAGCCATGTCTTATAAATCCTTGAATCCCAAGCATAAAACCTGCTACAAGTTTTCAATTAGCTTTGAGTAAATGAATCTCAATATGAAATTCTAATATGTGTATATTTATAGATTTTCTGAGTAGCAAATGAAAGCATCTGTAAAACAGAGAACTGATGCTTAAGACAAATACATACTTTTTTAACCAGGTATATAAAATGTTATCAACACATCTTTAACACACAAAAAAAAATTAGCTCATGCCTCGAGAGACCAGAAAAAGTAAACAGCAGAGTAATTTGGTAAGAAAGGGAATTCTCCTGAACACGTTCATGGATTTCCTAAAATACATCAGTCACAGCAATAATGTGGTTTTAATTGGTTTAAAAAAATTTTTTAAACATATTAACTGAAAATTTTTTGCTACCAAAGGTGGCACACTACATAAAATATAAAATAAAATTTCTTCTAAGTCCCTTCTTTCTATAGCCATGAAATAGAAGTAAAGTTTAATTTTTAGTTCATAAAGATATTTCTAACCAGAGTATCTGGGGAAAAAAATACTAATACAACTTGTCTGAGAAGGCTTTTAATCTTGCTGGTTACAATGCCTGGTTAATTTCTATAATCAAAGTCTTGACCAGAGTTCCCTTTGCATCAGGAGTTGGGCAAAACACATGGCCAAATAAAAAAGGTGCTGGAAACAGGACCTTGAGCTGTAAACAAAATGAAAATAACATTAGAAAATACTATCCCTTCCAGCTACTTAAGAAGCACAGTGGCTACAACCATCCACTCTTTCTCCCTAAGACTTCTTTTCCTAAGATTCATTTTTCCTAAGACTACTTTTCACAAATGGATAGCATTATTTCTTACTCCATTCAAGAAACAAGATACCTGGAGTGAAAGATGACAATTTAAACCTGATAAAATTCAGATATAAAGTGCTCAAACTCTGACATATTTTCTTTTCTTTTTATATGGCATTCCTTTTCCTCTTCCTACCCTTTTAATTGCTGTAGAATTTTGTAATTTCTGTAAGAAAATTCATTAAGAAACTTCTTGGAAAAAAACATATTTTAGAGTAATTTTGAAAAGACTGATGATGGACTCACACATGTCAGAAAATTAACATAAAAGGTAAGAAAAAGTCACGAGACAAACTGGTGAATCATTCAAAAATTTTAAAAGATTTAAGTTATCTGGTGACAAAATTACCAATTAGTAACACTTGAACTGATTTGGTTCTGACTTCATAAATATAACTAAGAAGAAACATATAAAGATAGATTGATCTTGCTTCCACATATAAAGTACATATAAAGGGATTACATATAAACTTTGGGTTAGACATCCCTCTACAATTATTCTTTCTTTAAATGAACCCCCATAAAGTACTCAAACAATTCTAGGGTTCTGTGTAACAACATTTGAAAAACCACAAAAACAGCTTTCTATTCTCAAGTGCATCTAATTAAACTTCTTAAAATACAAAACTCTATCAAAACTTGGCAATCTTGATACCCAGGTATACAAAGGACTGGCCAGCAACAGAGTCACATTAAGTCTGACTAAAAGAGTTCTGTACAAACCACCATACTCTCTGCACATTCAGTTAACAAAAATACTTACTCTGAAAGCTTTTAGCATCTGATTCAATTTCACTTGATTATGAGTTCCTGAAAGTCAGAATATATATTTTCCATTTTCGATTCTCTATCATCTTCAACCTTGCCCACCCAGTGTCTCAAATGAAGCTTTATACTTAAAAAAAAATGAGGTGGGGGCCCAGAGGGACTGCTTTAAAAGTATTAGAAACAATCTGATGCCCTGTGAAAGAGGAATAGTTAAATTATGGTATTTGTATGATATTTACAACTATTAAAATGACTTGGTAAATTTATACTCATGAACATTATGTCTAAAATGTCAATGAAAAGGCTATAGGTCATAATTTGCACGCATAATTCAAGTCAATTTTTGAAAATATGTATATTCTGGCATGCATATATGCATAAATGATTTTCATTTATCCATAGATGAAAAATGTAAAATCTTTTCACCAAAAGTTTATGACACTTTTGAATTAGTCTCACATTCCTGTTTATACATACCTTTATATAGTACATTAATTTTTTAATATTAATCTCTCATAGATATCAAAACAATAAAAAAGTTTAATAAGGGGGGGTAGTCAACCAAATTTAACTCTTTAAGTGAACTTCTGTTGTTCCCAAATCCCTGAAGTGATTTCATCCCTGGTATCCTCAGGCCATTTGTCACCTCTCTATCGCATTTTAATTTGTGTTTTCTTTACCCATTGCTCACTCATGTCTAACAACAGGGCAGGAAATTCACTATCTGGATTATTACAAAACATTTGTTATGTCCCTTCCTTCTCATTTCCATTAAACCGAAAATAAACATGACCATAATGAAATAGTACTAGTCACTACAACGACTAAAATTTTTTTAAATAATAGCAAAGGAGCTGGAGTGGTTGAAATTTTCATGTATTAATAGCAAAAGTCTAAAATGGTACAAGGATTTTCATAGTAGCTTTTATTCATAATATTAAGAAGGTGAGCCCTGGTGGCCTGTGGTTAATCCACTGCAGGGCAGCTCATATGCATCCCAGGGCCCCTGATTCAGGACCTGGGGTGGATGCAGCTGAGTGAGCATGTAAATAAAAAATGAGTAGAATGCTCTTCCTTCTCTCTTCCTGCCTGCCTGCCTGCTCGCCTTCCTGCCTGCATCTTTCCTTTAAAAACATAAATAAGAGAATAAATAAATGCTGCTAAATTCATATAAAGGAAAAAGACAGCATTAAAAGAAATAAACTACTAAACATGTAACAACATAGAATGATCTCAAAATCATTATGCTAAATGAAAGAAAGCTTATATAAAAGAGTATGATTCCATTTATATGGAATTCTAGAATAGGCAAAATGAATCTATAGTGAGACAGGGATTGTCTCTGGAGAAGGAAGAAGAGGGGACTGAGTGGAAAGGAGGTTGCGAGAACGTTCTAGGGTAATGGTAATGTTCTAGGTGATGGCATGTTTTCACAGAAGTTTGGGTTATTCAGGCATACATATTTCTTAAAAAAAAAATCACTAGGGATTTTTGCTTATCATGGTATTTAAAACAGACCTCAAAATAAAAAAAATAAGTAAAGAAATATTGTTATACTTGCTGAGTGTTTAGAGATGAAGTGTATAGATATCTCAGTTTGAAATGCATGAAAAAATATGATGGGATGACGGATGATAGAGGGATAGATACATAACACAAGTATTGGAGGATGTCCATTGTATATCTAGATGGTGGGTAAATATGAGTACTGACTATACAATTCTTCCAATTTTTCCGTATTTGAAATTTTTCAAAATAAAATATTAAGAAAAAAGTAAACTTTGACCACTAATTCAAATTACTTTTTGCTCAGTCTCCAGACATAGGCTCATTCTTGACAAGCTAAGCCAATTTCCCTCTACACAGACAGCTAAGCAGGAAGACTCAGTGTGCTGCTTAGCAGTGGAGTCAGAATGGTAAGTCAGCAAAGCCTGCCTGGAGGGAAGACGGGTCCCAAAGGACAAGCCAAACAGGAAACTCATTGGTGCAAATCAATCGAAGAGCTACTGACACTACTACTAACTGGAACAGCACCTTTGGTGACTACTTTCTTGAGCCAAAAAAACAGCAGCACTTTCAACCAATACAAATCCCCTTTGGGGGAGTCTGCCACTACCACCCAAATATTCACTAACATTCTTAAGCAGCTTTTCTTTCCTAAGTACAACCAGAAGTACCTTCTAACAAAAACACACACAGCTTTCAATTGCAGCATGGGACAGATTTATGGAATATGGAAGACATTAAAGTATTCGCTTTCTCTCTGAAAATAAAGAGTGCAGACTCATAAACAATGCCTGAAAGGCATTTCAGCAGCTTAATCCACAGAGGACATGTTTTGCTTTTTGAGACAATCAGGAACTGTTGGGTACAGGAAGTCATAAACAACAAGAATTTGGCTTAAGAAGGAGAACAGAATAAATGTTTTTTATGGAAATCACTTAACATTTTTTGAAGGGGTTTATTTATATGGAACACGTTCTACAAGACACAACTTGTCCATAAGCAGCAGCTCTTAGAACACAGCTAATATTGATTGACTTCTCACAACAGTGGCACCTAGCAGGACCAGTCTGTCAGCATTTCCATCAACAACTACATTTGCTAGGCTTAATAATTCCCCTTTTCCAATTTTCTCCAGACAGAAAAACCACTTAGCTAGAGCTCACCATTCAGCCTCAGCCAAGAGTTTTTCTTTTAACTTCCATCGCACATGAGTCTGGAGTTTCGGAAAATGAATTTCCTTAGGAAGACTCCGTCTTTTAAGCCTAAGAGACAAGAGAGTCATAATAGACAAACCACCCACAAAATTCTGTAACTTGAAAATGTGCCAAATACAAATTCACTGAGTTAATAAGGTTTCAGGCTGAATAAAACAGATGATACTATGTGGTGGTAGAAGAAAGATACTATTAGAGAAAAATTACTATTAAGTATCATAGAATATGCAATTATGAAAAGCACAGGCTTTTTTGCCAAGGAGTAGCATCCAAAAGAAAAATTCAGGAATCAGAAATAAAGGATTAGTGTTGTGTTTTGAGACTTCTGTGTAATGTTAAGCAAAATTCAGAACTATTTATTTGTCCCATCAATAAAATTAACCAAACTTTATAAATTTACATGTAAAATCTATTTTACATGTATTTAAATACATAGAAATACGCCTATAAATAGCACCTACACCCCAAACAGTGATACTTAGAACAAATAGCTGACACGTAGAGAATACACACCCCTACACAGTAAAATTACAAGATCTTAGATTCTTCCTCAAACATTAGGTCACAGTGGTTGAATGAATGCTCTTTCTAATATCACCAGGTCCTCTGGCAAAGTCTGGCTCATTATGCCAGGCTCCTCATGCACATTTTTGTTTCTAGGGGCTTCATCGCCTTTCCTGGCAATCTGATTGCCTTAATGTCATTTAAGTATGTACAATTATGCAGAGGTTTACCTCTTTCCTGTGGTCTATGATGTACTAAATAGGAAATTCTTTCTTGTGAATCCTTTGACAGTATCTAAGTCCTTGTATTTAATGGTCTCATGAAGAGTCACCACTGACTTACTGATTGCAGTTAGGTACAACTTGTTGACAAGCACTAGTAACAAATCTTGGATTAGTCTTTCTAATCAATTTGACAACTTTGTAGATATAGGCCTAATCTGAGCCCACTGTTATACCTGTTCTATTAGTTCTTACAAAGTACAGACTTTGCTACGCTGAAGATTTTCAGAGTGTTAAGAGGTCAGTAAGGTGCAAGAGACATTCCATTCCTGTGCAAGATTTAAGCAAAATGAAAAAGCAGTCATCTTGTAGTTCACAAAAGACTGCTAGCTACACTTGCCGGCATGAAGCAACAGTCAGACAGACCTGCAATTCCTCCACCTTCCCCTGGATCCTCCTTCAGCTCCTCCTAGGCCAAGTGTTTTCTTAGCATCAAGATAAAGGGTATTAGCTTTTCCCATAGCATACTAACATCAAGATCAGAAGCAGCAAGAACAGAATGAGTTACATTCTGTTCTCCTGGCTTCCAGCTCCAACCTGTCCTTGCTCTCCCTACTTTATATTACTGTCCCTTCTTGACTACCTTCCTTAGGGACTTCAAACTTCAGCATTAGACACAAAGATAACACCCTGCTCAGTGTCTGACCTCATGCAATTGTGGAAACTGGGTAAGTAATCTCCTAGTGTATCTACTTCTCTGACTAAATTTTGAGACATATGATTTGACAGTCCATGAAAGTTATAAACCAAGAGAATGCACATACACATACATATAGGAGGAAAATATCTGCAAAAAATCCACAAAGTTCAACAAATCCATCTTTTAAAACTCTACTATAGAGTAAAATAAGCGCAAATTGTGTCAACCAAAAGACTGAATCGTTTCAAATTTTTCAACCTTCCCTGAAACAAACCTGCAGATAAAACAAGAATATGTCTACCAACCTGGCTAAAATCAACTGGCTATTCAAAGAGGTCAACTACAGCAAAAATAGAAAACACACCCAAATCCACTTTTAAGATAATACATAAATTTATAATGCACAAAATCTATAATCCTGAAGTTTCAAGTGCTTATTTTCTTTAAAAAAATGGAGTACTACTATTTGTTGATCTGCTGTTGTATTTGGCTCTGCACTAGCCAAAGACACTATGGAAAACAAAAACAAATATTTAATTTTATGCCCATCTACTTAATAAATAGTTGCATATCATCTGAATCTGGGCCATCAAAGAAGCATTAAGTGCTACCACCCAAAGACAGCCTAAACACTAACAAAATGATGAATTTAGCTGATGTGAAGAGACACTGAATTCTGACAGAATTTTAATTTTCAAGTGTCTAGCTATAGGATACTAAAGGACTGAATATGTATCCAGCCTCAAATAAACAGCTAAACCTTCCCTTCCCTGTTGACTTCTCTCCAGAGCCAGTTATCACCATCAAACTTTCTGACATAGTACTCTGTTACTGATTAAACAATAAATGGAAGGTAAAACATCAAGACTGATTTTTATTATATTTAAATTTTGAGATACTACTAAACAAGGATCATCTTTCACACATAAATTAATGAGGTCAAACTGTTATAGAAGAATACTGTGTGATAACTGACAAGTTCCAAATTCCTTTAATATCCCTGTTTCTCTTTTCCAACTGTTACTGCACAAAGAAGTGTACAATATCTTTTTTCACAGTATTCTCTATCAATTTAGACTGCTTTCCATAAGGTGAAGACTCTATGCCATAACTGGCCCATTTGAACGTCTAACATATCCCTGGAAATAAACAGCACTAAGATTTAGTGGCCAACTGCATTCCAGTTGCATTTTTCTTTCTTTGCAAAATATTCTATAAAAGCCCAGGAGAGAAAACTCAGTGGAATCTTAGGTTTCAAACTTCTTTTACATGAATCAATACTAACATCCTCAGGGCAAATCCTATTTGACCCAACAAAGACTGTGAAAGAGAAAAACAGATTATCAATATCTCACCCCTAAACCACTCTTTACAAAAATTCAGAGAAAAATACTTTAGAAGTAAGTATCTTCAAGACTGAAACAATGAGCTTTAATACCAGAGGAAAATGAAGAAATGTATGAAATTCCATAAAACTTCCAAAATGGTAGGCAAACAGCCAGCATTTTTCTCTTTCCATTCCCTGCACATTTTCCACCCTCGTTTCAAAAGAGGATGAAGGGTAAAGGAGGAGGATGGAGGAGGATGAAGGAGGAGGAGAAGGAGGAGGATGGAGGAAGAGGGAAAGGAACAGAAGGAAGAGGAGGAGGAAAAGGAAGAGGAGGAGAGGGGAGGAGGAGGAGGGGGAAAGGAAGAGGAGGAGGATGAAGGAGGAGAAAAAGGAAATCAAGGGGGAAGGGGAAGAGAGAAGGGGGAGGGGGAGGAAGGGAAGAGGGAAAAGGAGAAAGAAGAAATAGGACAAAGAGGAGAAGGCAAGGAAGAAGAAAAAAAGAGATTTAATTTAACAAATAGGATACATAACAGAAAACACTTACAAGCACAATAGATCCAATGGCCAAGAAAAGGGGAATACATCCATAGGTACAAGGCTTGACTGCTTTCTTTTTAAGAGAGTTTATGAAAGTAAATTCTAAACAATAACATGCATGTTTTCCCAATCTAGGATCTGCTTTTCTTTCCTTGTGAAGCTGTTCAAGTTATACCTCTTCACCTCAAGTATAATCTCTAGATGATAAAGTCCTACAGTGAGACCCCCCAAAGCCATCTTTTGAGTCACAGTGAAAAAACAAACAGTACGAAGGCTCAAACAAGTCTCCAGCCTTTAGAGCAAGAAATGAATTTGAGGAAATATATCGATATATAGTGGGCTTATTTAAATCTTAACAGAAGATAATTGTAGCTGTTTTATATTGATATTAGATACCCACTCCACGTTTTGTAAAATCTAATCTTATGCCTCTTCCCTCTAGTTCACTCATGAATTAGAGGCCTGGCTGATCTATTTACCCTCTTTTTTCCACCAATTTCTTCAATCTCTTTCTTTCTTCTTTCCTTTTCTTTTTCCTTCCCCTAATGCGTGCTACTCACCGCTCTTACTCCTCTAAATTCCGTACCTCTTCTGCTTTCGTAACAGAATGTCTAAATCTTTTTAATAACTGAGGGTCTCTCTTAAACTAACCCGGTCATAAAAACAGGACAAGAAGAAATATGACTTGAAATACTGTTGTCTATGTGTTGATCTGTTGTGATCTGTAAATATATACTTCATTTTAGACAGCAATCCTGGGGAGATCTGAACATAAAAGCTGTGGATACAATCACATCTGCTTTGTAAAGAATACACTTCACAGATCTCATCCCAATGACCCATAAATCTAGCGTCAGAAAGTAGATAATTCTTCCAATACTATGCCTTTGGTCCAAATTGGACTTTTAATAAATGTTCAGTGAGAATGGAGAACTGAAGGACATGTCAATACAAACTATTGTTTCCATATGGGTTTTGCTGTTGTTTTTTTAAAGGAAAAGTAAAACCATAAAGGCTTTCCTGTTGAAATGCCATACAAACAAACAAGTTGCTACAGAATCGTAGATACTCCACAGGCTGTGTATGTACACATGCTGAGTCACCTTTCCTTTTGCAGGCTTATATATTGCTAAAATAGACAGAATTCAGCTCTTCCATTTGTAGCAAGACATTTCTCTGTATGTCATTTGGCAGATGCAGTTGTGGGGCTCTGCCAATTCACCCTGGAGCCCTCCATTTTAATCAGTATCACATAAAGTTTAACACATGCTTTGACATGTGCACCACATCCAAAGCTTTGCCTAGGGACGAGGGTGGGGGTGCCTGTGCAAAAACACATACCATCCCAGCCGCTACTCCACAATCAATTATCTTTCACCTTTGGCTGAACCAGAAGAACTGTCAACACCAGCATACTGCCAACCAGAGGAGGTTATAGGGTCAAAGTAGGAAAAAAAGCTGGATGCTTTGGGGTTCGGCTTGGCTAGCTGTTAATCCTGATGGCTGCATGGAAGAAGCATTCTCTGTAGTCACCAGGATATAGAACAGCACAGCTGTAAGAGAAGTTAGACGAGTACACCAGAATTTTAACAAGGCTTTTCAAGTTGTAAATCTCTTAGCAAAAGCTCAAAACTTCAGCAATATAATGAGACAACCATGTACCAAAAGCCAAAGACTCAGATCAGCAAATTCACATGAATCAGAAAATTATAACAGTGAACTCAGTTTTGTAGACAAGAGAATTAAAACAAATCTCAAAATTGGGAAATAAGCACTTGTTTTCATCTCCCATCATATAATTTAAAAATATATGAAAATATTCTTAGAGTCTTTCTTTATATGGAAACCAAAGAAAAAGAATCTCTGATAATGAATAAGATAAATTACTTCAGCAGAGATGGAAGGCCATTATTATCTCACCAACTCCAAACACACAGATATTGCTAAGATCTTTCCTACAGTGCCATCTATAAAATACATGAACACTCTACCTCTTCTACAAGTAAAAATGTAACCAGGAAATAAACACAATTTATCTCATGCCTTCTAAGATCTACTTGTGAAGGGTAGACTAAATAATGGCATTGAGAAAGACACGAAGGCTTAGGCTAGATCAAGGAAAGACGCCATGCTTTCTAACTGACATCTGTGATAATGTGGGCATGCCAGTGCCGCACACTTGTGGCATATCAGTTAGACCAAAGGTTTCCAAAGTGGGGTATGTCTACCTCCAATGTCATTTTTCAATTTATCTTCATCTTTAAAGAAATCAAGCTTTACTAATATCTATGAAATTACACTGATGCTCAGTCTCTAGCAGAGTAGTGTACCATACATGAAATGCAAAACATATTACTATCTTGATTATATTGAGGAAAAATAGTACAGAGTGGTAAACAGTAATACCTTTACTTGTAGATTTTCTTTCACTTACATTGTGATATAAAATATATTAAAGATTGGATACTCAGTTAAATAAAATACGATTATATTAATGGGTTTTTAGCTAACAGCTTTGACATATTACTACAAAGAAATCATAGTTTGAAAATAATACAAATAATGCTAGCACATGAAAATGACAAGAAAATAACATGGTTAATACTTGTCTGCATCCTAGTATGATTAAAGCATTTTAGTAACAGTCCTCAATGAATCAAGCCTCCTATGTGCATGCCCTTTAACCATGAGACACTGCTGTTTCTCTTATCAGGAGATGAGACCATTTCTCCACTCTCTTGAATTTGGACTGGCTTTGAGACAAGTCTGCTAACAGAATGCAGTGGGTATTGTCAAATTCTGGAGCTTATATGCTAAGAGGTCTAAAAGCTTTCGCTCGCTCACTCCCCACCATGCCATGAGGAAGCACATTCTAGCCTACTCAGAGATGAGAGGTCATGGAGAGAAGCAAGACAAAAACTGGCATTAACTGCAGTCAGTCACACGATGTGATTCCAGGTGAAGCCAGCAGACAAGCTCTCTAGCTGTGTCCAGGCTGCAGTGTTAATCCAAAGAATCATAAGAAATACTAAATTTGTATTATTATAAGCCGTTAAGTTTTGGGTGTTTTGTTGAACAGCAATGGATACTGAAACACCTGGTAAGGGCCCCCTGTCAAATATATTGTGTAATAAATATAAAGATAAAAATGAAACAGATCTGAGAGAAAATAATTCCCAACATGGAAACTATCAAGACTATTTGAAAAAGGGATTTAAGCACATCATTAACCATAGATCTTTCCCTAAATATATAGTAGTTACTGAGAGTTGTACATATATACATGATTTATAAATAACATATATATATATATGAGATACGTATATGTACAAATGTCTCACTGGAGGAGGTCTATAATCAAAAATGTTTAGAACCACTGAATTAAAGAAGGTAGGACCCATACATAACTTAGAAATATAAAGATATAGATACTGGGCATAACTTTCAAAAATTTTTGAAGCATGGTTATACAATAATACATTATTAATTTGCAACTTTACTTCTAGTAAAGTGAGTGGTCATGCACTAGTGTATGCAACAAAGTTGAAAAAAAGAGGTTAATTAGGCTATTTACTACACCTCTATTTCTAGAAATGAAAAATTCCAAACTATCTCAGGAAGTGAGAATTTGCCTAGTTGTAATATTCTGGTTTTACTAATATAATGCATTTTCACTTTATAAGGTTATGTCTACTCCTCCCATCCCACAATATTTTATTTACGTTGCTACTTACTACACTTAGATCACTATAACTATAACCAAATTTTCTAGCATGGTAGATTTCTCTCTTGGATGAATTGTGATACCATTCAATGAGACAGGAAATACAGAAAGAAAAGTATTGACTGGTTGGTGGTGGGAAGAGGGATTACATTGAATTGACCAATGAAAGGGCAGACCATCTCAAGTGCAAAGGGAAAAGAGTCACTGGAGAGAGAAGACTGAAGAAAAAGGGAAAAAGAAGAACAAGCGTAAGCAAAAGAACGAAGACATGAGATGGAGCACAGGTGAAAGAAAAACATCTAAACAAGAGCTGTTTAACTGTTTCCTTGGTGCCTGACATAAAAGCAGTAAAGAATGGCAGAGACATAGTTAACAAGAGTGCTGAAAGGTAAGAATTTCTGCCTAATAGTTCTGTTTCTTTATGACATTGGTCAAGAAGAAAGGTCATCCACAAAGAAAAAGGATTATTTTCTCTGTGAAGAAGTCTTCACCAAAGTAAAATGCCTTTTCATGTTTTACTGAATTTGAAATAGATTTCAGTTTTAAACTTATACGTACTGTGCTATCTCTAGCTATTGTAAGTCAAAGTTAAAACATTTTTTCATTGTTATTTTCCTCTTCTCTATTTCTTTTCTTTTTTTTAAATGAATGGTGCAGGCAGGAATGAAAGTGAGAAGGTAGGAGGCAGACAGAGAGGCAAAAATGGCACAGAAGCACTTAATTTTATTTTTATTTTAGTAGTTCACATTGGTTCACAGGTCTTGAATCCAGGAATTTGGAATATATGTAGGACTGTGCCCAGGGTTTATTAACCTGCTAGACCACTGGGACATACCCTCGATTCTTCTATGATACCTTACCTGTATAACCAAAATAAGGAAAAGGGGGAAAAGTGACAAAAGGACATAAGATGCGACAGCCAAACCAAAGTTCGGAAATATAACCTTATCCAATTTTACCATGGCCCACAGCAAAATGCAACATAGATCAATTTATTCTCTGATGCCTATCTATTATCAAAATTGGGTTACTAGACCAACATCTTTAAACACACACACACACACACACACACACACACACACATACACACACATGAAACACTAAGAGAGTAAAGGCTATTCCCAGTTGTTCCTTCTAAACAAAATTCTTAAGAAAAGTGAAGCGGAAAACCTATCTATATTATCTAAATTAAAATCTATCTATATAAAATCTATCTAAATTAAAGAATTACAAATATTTCTTTTTAAATTAAAAGGCTGTCATGTGAATTCCACTTTTGCTCTTTGTATCCGTCTCATCCCGGCAAAGAGATCACAAAAAGAGATCACAAGTTCCTCAGCACATATACAAAAGATTTTACTTGTTTCTATGTTTTGATGAAGATGACATCCATTTTCAATAGGGGCATAAATTATACTCTAAGAAGTTAAAACTTTATTCAACATTTTCTACTATGTACTCTTCACAAATCATGATGAAACTGGAAAAGTAGCATCCTTATACTATACTACTAAATTTGACACAACTACTAGACCTTAATAATCCAGATGGTTCCCTCAACGGATATATAATTGGATATATCTCACAGAGTGCCTAAATATCCTGGCATTTTGCGAAATTTGTGCTCACATGGTAATTTTTCTAGGGAGAGGGCTCATCACTTTCTTAGATTCTCAAAAAGGTTATGTCGCTAAATGTTTATGAGCTACTACTGTAGAAAGCTCTCTTTTCCAATATTAAAAGAATAACTCTGCCTTAAAACCTACCCGGAAAGACAAACAGAACACAGGCCCAGTTAGGCCAGAGCTGCTTTATCAGGGAAGCAGGGAGACCTGTATGTTTAGCAGACTGGGAAGAGCTAACTAAAGTCATTCTGTTGGGAAGCAGGCTATACTATTTTTTGGCATTTGCTTATTTTCTTATATGGTTTATTTAGAATCAAAGGACATGTACAAATTAATAACAGACTTCAGCATAAATCCAAAAATAAGATTATGGTATTGAAAAAGATATTCCTTATCCTTAAATTCCATGACACCAGGATAAAACAACCATATTCAAAGGCAGTATACCCCTCAAGATTAGATTAAGACCACTAAGATTAGAGCCAATCAGGAATGGCACTAAACACAAAATCTAAGGTTAAAATTATAGCTTTCTACTTATCTTGTTATATACAAAGACCAGAAAAACACACACACACACACACACACACACACACACACACACACTCTAAAACGACTAAGAGAGTAAAAGCTATTCCCAGTTGTTGCTTCTGAACAAAATTCTTAAGAAAAGTGAAGCAGAAAAACCTATCTATATAAAATTAAAGAATTACAAACTATTTCTTTTTAAATTAAAAGGCTGTCATGTGAACTCCACTTTCGCTCTTTGCATCCTTTTCATCCCTGCAAAGAGACGACGAGTTCCTCAGCACGTACACAAAGGATTTTACTTGTTCAATCAATACTACAGCACAAATTAAAACTTTAAAAATCACTACTTACAAGACCTCAATTTGGGAAGACGGAAAAGTTCCAGAACTATGGGAATGTACTTAATGTCATAAAACTTAATTTAAAAGTGATTAAAAAGGTAACCTTTATGTATGTATATCTCTACCACAATAAAAAATAATTCACAGGTGTCTATACAAGAGAATAGTTTACTGGAGGAGAATCAAGATAAAACTACCAAAACAAAAAATATTTCAGGAATAAATTACATCTGATATAAAATTTGAACATAAAAGTCACAGATTTCATCAACAAATCAACAGCCTAAGAAGAGCCCGGAAAACATTAAAACTCTTATAAATATTCAGAAGGATCCCCTGTCCTTAAATGCATAAGTGTTCCACTGGAGGAAAAATTAAAAGTTATGCATGCACACACCCATGTAACAAAAATTTGCTAAATGCTTACTTAGTACAAGCAGTGTGATAGGTTCTATAAGAACAAAAAGATGAAACTAATTCAGATTATGCTCTTAAGAAAATGACAGTAAAATGATTGTCATCCTGCAATCAATCCTAGCCACAGTTTCTCCTCCAAACACCTGCTCCAAATCTCTTTTATTATCTAGTATTCTGCAAATGGGGGCCCTGTGATTTAAAGTCCACTATCTTCATGGTTGTGAACTACAGAACATAAGACATCTTATACCATCGGCATTACAAGACTTTTTAAAAATACTGGCTCTTAAATTCCCTACTTCCCTCCCAATCTCATTAACATCTCATTCATAAAGAGTGTAATCATCTCCCCTGACCGGCCATTCTACCTATTAAAACAATATTTCCTCAATTTTTAAAAAATTCCAAATACTTATAAATTTATATAAAGATCCATTATCACTGTTCTGTTTTAATGTCTAATCACACTCTGAGTCCTCAATGGTTGGCTGACTTCTGAATTTAAAAAAATACACACACGTGTAAAGTACCAAAACCTGACAAAACCTTTTCTTTACCCCCAAACTACTGCTCTAATCTACAGAAAATTTTCTCCTCCACAAGCACACACACAAGTAATAATTGAAAGCTGGTCTAAATTTGCTAAAGATGTGCAATTAGAAAAGTATGTCAAGAAGGTGAAGTAGCCTGAACCTGTCAACAGAACAACTTTTTTTGTAAGCTTTCAAAACAAATAAAATGTAGTCAGTTGGAAACTTTGAGCTCACAGCATAAACTCTTGCCATTGCTTTGTTCAGCAGCCTTTCACAAAGAACAAAGAAGGCGTCTATGAGTAAAAAATTCAAATCTAATGATCTGACCACATCCCACACTCCCTATCCATCTCTAGTGCAGTCATCTATCCAATCACCTTCTAATGAAGAAAGAAAGACTCCATCTCAGTAGTTAGGTTCAATGATCATAATAGGGCTCCTGTTTGCTATTCAACTGCAAAATTTAACTTTTCTGTGATTTTGCGCTTTTTTTTCTGTGTTTTTCAATTCTGTTGAAGTCCTAAGTAAAAGGAATAAAAGAAAAGCTACATGCCCAATCATTAAGTAAACTAGCAATATTTAATTAAAGTTTCTGGTCATCCTCATTACCTGTTCAATATGCTTCCCATCCTTTATTTTTGATACACTTCATCATCAATGGTCACAGGTAATGGATAATGTGAAGGACTGACTTAAAAGAAGAAACTCAAGGGTATTTGAGTAGGTAGTAGGGTTGTCCTGCAACCTGTTTGTAGCAGTGAGTAGATGAATCTAGCATGTTTTAAAAACCTATATAAACCAAGAGTATATAAATTATTTTAAACATTTAACTACTCTAGGGCTATCTGCTAAAACTTCTTGTCAAAGGGCTCTAGAAGAATGTGAGAAAATACAATTCCTCTGGTTCTAGACCAGTCTAAGGTCCACTTCTCTGGCCCTATTGAATATGTTTATTTCTTTTTTTTTTTCTTTCTTTTAATTTCCTCATGTATCAGTTCCCTTAGCATTATTTTGATATAGTTTTGTACTCAGTAAAGAAAACATCTGGCAGAGAACAAGAATAAAGCACTTGCTGCAAGAACAACAATCCTAGGAATTCTCAACTGGGTTTCTTCAGGGCCAGTAAGAGCTATCACCCAGGTCAAAGGCCACTCCATAGGGATTTGAGGAAGGCTCTAGATCCAAACTTCAAACTTGGCTCCACTATATTCTACACATGGCAGGGGGTTAGGGTTGCTGAAAAAAAGGTACAGCACACCAATAAACTGACATGTTCATAACAAGAAATATCAGCACAGAAGGAGCCTATGAAAATAACTGAGAAACACAATCACTGGATGCACGCTGAAGTTATTTGAGGTGACTGTACAAAGGCTCAGAGCCCAAAACAAAATTTCCAACAATCAAATAAAGAGCTCATTTAAGTCTCACCAATTTCTATGATCTGAATTGCTTACTGAACAGATCTGGAGCTTGGTTTCTCAATGACTGTATAGCCATCATTGCAAACATAGTCAAAATAAAAAACAAACCGAAGAAAGCATATAATTCTTAACAATAAGAACTATAAATAAAAAGAAAAACGTTTTAAGGTTAAAAAAAATAGTTTCCCCCCTCCAAAAGTAGTAGACTCATGTTTTCCCAAGTCAGTTTGTTCAAAAATATTCTTAGAAACACTGTAGCTGCAATTCTTTAGTAGTAAGAGGAAGACAATAATACAAGGCTTTTAATACCTAAACTACTAGAAGTGAAGAATATAACTATGTGATAAAATCATACAGATGACAAAACAAAATATCCAAATATGTCATATTAATTAAGTGCCTGCTGTTTGTTGGACATGGTGCTAAGCTCTTTACATACATTCACTATCATGTCATGTCCTAGTTAATAAAAGAAAGACATATTAAAGATTTTGCCCAATAACATTATAGGTGAGAAAACCAGGTTTTAACCCAGCTTTCTTGATTCAGTTCCTACTGGTACTGCAAAAGTTTTCCTACAAGAAAGACTTGACTCAGAATGGATAAGGACTTGACTGCTCTAAAAACTATTAAAAAGGTTCATTGCTGCGGTGTATTCTATACTATCGCTATAATTGCACGACAAAAATAAAGTCACCGCCTCTCCTTGTTTGCAATTAGTGCAAGGCAGTTCATAATAAATAAATGTACATAATCCTTGAGAGTGTCATCAGTGGATTGGTAGTCTTTCTCCTAGGTTTATTAAAGGATTCATTGGCTTAGACCACTACTTCAAAATGTTCTTGAACCACTATAATCAAACGGAATCTTTTTAAAGCAAAGGTAGCTTTGGCAGGTGCTAATTCCTCCTTGATTATAATATTTTATGGTTCTTAATTCTTCTATTTATAAAATGGTATACCAAGTTCTACAGCCAATTATATGAGACCAATTTTCTTGAGTATTAATGAACTCTGCTAGCCCAATGAAAGCATTAAAAAAGTGAAAGTCACCTGAAATATCCAAACATGCCAGTTACGTTCTATGGAATCTACTTTATAGAATTATATGAAAGAAATCTAAAGTTAGAGTAAAGAACAAAATTGTGACGACACTAACCAAATTTAAGATGGAGGTCAAAGAATAGAAAAAATTACTGTCTTCAGGGAGGCTACAAGAATTAATCATGCTTAAGGAAAAAATGGAGAAGATATGCAACCATTTTAAAATATGTCCTTGATGTCCTTGGTTACTTTGCATAGTTCATACTGTATTAATATCATGATTTAAATTAATAGTGAAGGCAAACTGGAATATCAAGAAAATCTGGCATCTGGGAAGCACAAGAACTGATTAGTCCTTAAGCTTCAATCTAAAATCTCTAAAAATGTCATACTTGGAACTGTTCTGTAGAACCAAAAAACCAATATCCATAGATATAGAGATATTAGAGAGAGATCATGAGCACAAACTCCATGACTTTCAAACTTGACTTGATAGACTTTTAAAATAAAGACTTCCAGTTGAGGTGGCCAGCATATAAGCCTGCTCAGAAAGAAGCTGAATTCTTAGGTCTTGTAAGCAGAAAAGGCAGAGAAAAAGAGGAATGCGGGTTCAACATATAAAGAGGGAAAATAGAAAGGAAAAAAAAAATTAAGCACATAAAAGAGGTGAGACATAAAAAGAGAAGCAAGTCTTTGTTTTAAAAAGACACCCTGGTGTCTTAGCAGTTAAGTCTACAGCCTCCAGCTGGCATAGTCCACATGCATCCCAAGGACCCCAGCACTCGGGGAACAACCAAGATGAACAATTAAATAAAATAAAGAAAATTCATCCTCCTCCCTCTTCCTGCCTGCCTGTACCTTTCCCTTAAGATTTTTTATCCCATATTTCAATCAGCAGTTGTTATCTCTAACTTAATAAATTAACACCATCCAATAACCAAATCAAGTAAGACAGTAGCTTTGTAAGTACTCTGTAACACAAGAATACTAGCTAGCTCACACTTACAATGAGAGATAACCATGCAGTCAACTAAGTTTTAATAGTTCTTCCCAACGATGAGATAAAAAACACATCTTCCTTTCATTCATCTTTTAGAAAAGCAGATAGGTGTGCCCTGGTGGCTCAGCTGCTAAGCCAGAGGCAGACAATGTAAAGTCAAGGACCCAGGTTCTTGACCCAGAGCCTGGGGGAACAACCAAAAAGAAAAAATAAATAAATAAGCTTCTTCCTCCTTTCTCTTCCTTCCTATGGCTGCCTCCCTCTTTAAAAAACAAAACAAAGCAAACAAACAAAAACAACTCTTAAGAAACAGGTTATGCCTGAGCAGATGTAAATTTTTTCTGATAATGACTGTGATTGTTCCTGGTTCCCTGTGTCCTAATGGACAGCAGCAGTTAGACTGTATATTTACATATTACATTTAAGGCATCAGTTTGAATAACCTCTTTCAAATCCTTACATATTTCAGAGGTCAAATTACAGAACAAAAAACAACTGGATAGCATCTTATTTATGGTAATAAGATCAATTCATTTCCACCTCATAACTTAGATCTAAAGCACTGGTCTCAAGTTCAAGTCAAAATGAATTCAATGAACTGAACCTCATTTCAACATTACCATGCTACATTTATTCACGATACTTGGGGGCATTAAGATATCCCAGGAGTATAGTAATGGAATGAAGTTCCGTTATTGTACAGACTGCCCAAGAAAAACTCACAGCATAGGTCATGTTCTTTATTTTTAAAAGAAAGTTAAGTTTTCCAATGAAATAATGAGGCCACTGGCTCTCTCCCACAATATTCTGAGGCCAAACCAATAATATGAAACTAGTTTATCAACTAGCTCTGCTGCGATGTTCTTTTAATTCCTCTTTTCCTACCTTCCCCTGCTGCTCTGGGACCACTCGTCAGAACACAGTGGCAAGGTTGAAAAGTGTGGGCCTCCCAGAGCAGCCGGGGTGGAGTAATGTGACATTTATTTTGCAACTCAAAGAACTCAAATTCCCTTCTAATCACAGATAAATATTTATCTTAAGAATTCAAGGCAATGAAATAGATCATCCTAATTATCATAAGTTTTCAATCTTTAAAGGATTTTTATTAAAAAAAAAAAAAAAAAACCTTTACTTTGTTTCCCATTATTTCAAATTTATCTGTTCTCTACTAAGTCTCACAAAGCAATAGAGAATTGAGTGGACCTTAGCTGAGTTTATATATAACATATAATTCTAATACCATCTTGCTACAACTCTGAATTTGAGAACGGAAGATTCCTCAATTCTCAAATAAAGCAGAAAAGGATAAACAATGCCACAAATAAGAATAAATAGTGACTTAAATAAGGGATACTCTTCCTTTGTAACCTGAGGGCTGGAATTTTTTCCTACCTCATATCCAGTCCACCAACAAATCCTGTCTGCTACACATATATTCCAAACCTGACCACTTATATAATTATTTTGGTTGTTATTCAATATATATTATCTAAGTCATACATGTAAAGCTATGCATAGTTACATTGTACAGTCAAATGCTTCTACATGGTTTAATACAGAACCAATAGCTTACCCTCTTCCCCACCCACCGGACCAAATCCTACTCCCCAGAGACATTCTTTTGAATGCTCACCTTCACCTTTATATAGTATGCTTATGTGTGTGACTGCTTTTTTTACACAACATAAATTTTTCCATTTAACTATTTTAAGTGTACATGTCTGTGGCAATATGAATATTCATGGTGCTGTAAAAAACATCACTACCATCCATCATCAGAACTTTTTCATCTTCCCCAACTAAAGCTCTATACCCATTAAACGCTAACATCATCCCCCACTATACCCTGCTTCTGAAAACCATCATTATACTGTCTTTATAAATTAGACAATTGCAGGAAGCTCAGATAAACAGAATTATATAATACTTGACCTCTTCTGTTGGCTTATTTCTCTTAGCATATCTTCAAGGTTTATCCATGTTGCAGCATGTGTCAAGAGTCCCTACTTTTTTCAGGTTGAGTATAAATCACATTTTCTTTATCTAGTCATCTGTCAATGGATGCTTGGAATGTTCTCTGCATTTTAGCTATTGTGTTTTCAGCTTGATGCATTATTTATTTGACTTTCCAGCATAGAAGTTGAGGTTTAGCTCCTTTTCATACATAACATACCAACACATGTGCATCAGTGTCCACTCACCTATCCTTCCAAATCAGAAATTAATCAACAGGTTATATAAATTAACTTATTATAATTATATAATACAATTCATAATTTTTCCTTTCTTATGCAATTTTTGTTTTCTGGAATTAGTCGTTTTGTTTTTATATTTCCTTAATTGTCTATTCTATGTACTTAGCATTAATTTGTTACGAAACTCTTCCCAACTACTTAAATTTCCTCTCAATATGCACGAATACATCCAGTATTCTAGCACTTTTATCTTCTCAGGAATCTCTCTTTTAAACTTAATAAAATGTTTCTGCTTGTGTCAATTGCACTTTCTGCTTGCCTCTCCCTGTATCATCATCATTTTAGAAACTCTATTTGTGACTCTCTTCGCTTGAATTATCTGTGTCCTTAATAGCTCATGCTTTCTTTTTTCACAGGATGTAAATTTTTGAGGACTTTCAGTACTGAAAATATCAGTTTTCACCCTCACACTAGCTTGGTATGTAGCCAGACTTAGAAATATGGATGGGTAACCATTTTCCCACAGAATTTTAAAGACACTGCTCTATTTCGATCTAGCACCCAATATTGCTTCAGTGAAGTCCAAAATAATTTTGAATACAAGTATTTTGTATGTGGCCTGTTATTTTCTCTGGAGACATTTAGAATTTTCTCTTTGTCCTCTAGTTTCTAATATTTTACAACATGCCTTATTTTTATCTCCTTTGTTGGATAGTTGGTGAATCTTTTAACCTAGATATTCATATCAGAATGCTGGGAAATGTTCCCACATTACATCTTTGATTAATTCCTTCCCTTCATTATCTCTATTTTCTTTTTCAAGGCCTATTATTCAAATGGAATGACCCCTCAGTATTACTGTACCTTTTCTATTTTCCATGTTGCACCCCTTTTTTATTGTTGTTTTATACTCTTTTCTCTGGAAGATTTTCCAAACTATTTTTTCCATGTTACTAAGATATAATTGACACTTTCCTGCAATAATTTAGGTATACAGCATAATGGTTTTACTTATGTATATATTGAAATAATTAGTCCAGTAAGTTTAATTATGATCTATCACCTCACAGATTAAAAAAAAGAAAAAGCAAATAAAAATGTTTTCTTGTGATAAGAACTCTGAGGATCTACTCTCTAAATACTTCTACATATACCAAATATCGGTTCAACTGTAGTCACACACACACACAATTTCTTTATCCAGTCACCTGTTTTTGAACACTTCAGTTGTTTCCACATCTTGGCTATTGTAAACAACGCTGCTGTGAACGTGGGGTACAAATAGATTTTCAAGTTAGTGCTTTCATTTCCTTTGGCTTATATTCCCAGAATTGACTGCTAGATATATGGTAGTTCTTTTTTTTTTTCTTTTTTTTTCTTTTTTTTTTGAGGATTCTCCACACTACTTTCTACAGTGACAGTACCAGTTTACAGTTCCACCAGCAGTTCACAAGAGCTGCCTTATTCTCATCCTCACTAGTATCTGTCTTATATTTATGATGATGACTATTCTAACAGCTGCAAAATAATATCCTCACCAGTATCTGGCATCTCTTATTTTTTTTATGATAAGAATAGTCATCATTCTAACAGGTGTGGACAAGTTTTAACTTGCATTTCCATAATGACTGATGATGTTGACCATCATTCTTGTACCTGTTAACTATCCCTGTATCTTCTTTGGAAAAATGCCTTTTCAGATGATCTACTCATTTTTAAAATGGACAACTTGGGATTTTTTGCTATTGAGTTGCAAAAGTTAATTTAATATTAACCCATCATCTGGTATATGGCTTGCAAATTTTTCCCATTCTGTAGCTTGTCTTTCCACTTTGCTCATTATTTTGCTGTGCAAAATCTTTTTAGTTTAATATAGTCCCACTTGGAGTTGTTTTGTTGTTGTTGTTGGGTTTTTGTTTGTTTGGTTTTCTTTCATTGCTGCTTGTTAGGTGTCATACATAAAAAAATCATTGTTAATATCCATCAAGGAGTTTTATTCCTGCCTTCTAGGGTTCAGGTCTAACAGTTAAGTCTTTAATCCACTTTTTAATTAATTTTTGTTAGTGTCATAAGATAGGGGTCCATTTCATTCTTTATATGTGAATATCCAATCATCTGATCATCATTTACTGAAGAGATATTTTTACTTCATTGTGTATTCTTGGCTTCCTTGTCAAATATTAGTTGACTATATATACTTGGGCTTATTTCTGGGTTCTCAATTCTGTTCCTTTGATTTGTCTATTTTTATGCCAATGTACTGTTTTGATTACCATAGCTTTATAACATAGTTTGAAATCAGAAAGTGTGAGGCCTCCCACTGTGCTGTTCTTTCTCAGGATCACTTTATCAGGAACTTCACAAAAACAGAAAAAATCCTGTTTTAAAATGCCATTGAAATCTGGATAGAAATTCTATTGAATCTATAGATGGCTTTTAATAGTACTGACATTTTAACCATCTTATTTCTTCCAATTTATGAATATGGTATACCTTTCCATTTATTTCTGTGTTCTATTTATTTCATTATTATCTTACATTTTCATTTAAGAGATCTTTCACCCTGGTTAAGTTTATTTCTAAGTATTTTATTTATGATGCTATCATAAATGGGATTACTTTATTTCTTTTTCAGATAATTCACTATTAGTGTATATAAACTCTATTGATTTTTGTGTTAATTTTGAATCCTGCAATTTTACTAAATTTGTTGATTATAACAGTTGAGATTTTCTTGTGGAGTATTTAGCATTTTCTATATATAATCAAGACATCTGCAAATAGAAATAATTTTATGTCTCTCTTTCCAATTCTAAATCCCTTTATTTCCTTTTCTTGCCTGATTGCTCTAGTGAGGACTGCCAGTACTATGCTTAACAGGGCTGGTGAGAGTACTTGTCTTGTTCTAGATATCTGAGGAAAAGTTTTCATTCTTTCACCATTGAGTATGATATTAGTTGTGTGCTTAACATTGATTACCTTTATTATTTGAAGTACACTAATTCTGCATCTAATTTATTAAGAGATTTTTATCATGAATAGATGTTAAATTCTGTGAAATGCCTTTTGTATTTGAGATGACTATATGATTTTTTTTCTTTCACCCTATTAATGTGATATATCACATTGATGACTTGTGTATGTTGAACCAGCCTGGCATCCCAGGTATAAATCTCATTTGATCATGACAAATGATCCTTTTAATGTGTTTACTGCTGAATTCTCTTTGCTGTTACCTTACTGAGATTTTTTTTTTTTTGCATCTCCAGTCATCGGAGACAGGGGTCTACAGCTTTCTACTCTGGTTATATGTTTCTCTGGCTTTGGTAATATGTTAATGCTGGCCTTGTAAAATGAGTTTGGGAACTTTTTTTCCTCTTTAATTCTTTTAAAGAGTTTGAAAAAGATTGGCATTAATTCTTCGTAAATGTTTAATAAAATTTACCACTGTAGGTATCTGATCCTGGACTTTTTCTCCACTAGAGATTTTTTATTATTCATTCAATCTACTTAGTGGTAATGGTCTACTCAGAATTTTCATTTCTTCCTGATTCAATCTTAGTAGTTTTTATGTTTCTAAGAATTTTTCACCTTTTTTCTTGGTTTTCCAGTTTGGGGCATATTCTTCATAGTAGCCTCTAATAATCCTTTGCATTTCTGTGCTATCAGTTGTAATGCCTTGTTTTTCATTTATAATTTTGTTCACTCTTTTTCCCTTGGTTAATCTAGCTAAAGGGCTTTCAATCTTGCTTATCTTTCCAAAGAATAAATTCTAGATTGGTTAATCTTTTCTAATCTCTTCCTGTTCTCTATTTCATTTATTTCTGCTCTGATCTTTTTATTTTATTTCCTTCCTTCTGCTAACTTTTGGCTCAGTTTGAGCTTCTTTTCTCTAATTCCATAAAGCATATAGCTAGCTGCTTTATTTGGGATCATTCTTGCTTCTCAATGTAGGCATTCATTATGAATTTCCCTCAGAATTGTTTTTTGCTACATTCCAAATGTTTGATATCTTGTGTTTCCTTTTTGTTGGTTTCAATATTCTTTTTTATCACTTCCCCTTTATTTTCTTCTGCAATCTATTGTTTTTTCAAGACCGTGTTGTTTAAATGCCATATATTCATGACATGAACCATCACTGAGCCTGTCTGGATGAGCTAACCATTGTGGAGAGTGGGTATTAAAGTCCCCCAACTATTACTGTATAACTATTTATTTCTCCTTTCAGCTCTATATTTAGGTGTTCTGTTGGGCTTATATATATTTACAATCATTACGTCTTCTTGATGTCTTAATTCCTTACTCATTCCGTAATTAGCTTGTCTCTTTTTACCACTATTTAACTTCTATTTTGTTTAAGTATAGATACTTCTGCATTTTGTCATTCTTGTTGTTACCGTTAGCTTGGAATATCTTTTCCCTCCACATCATTCTCAGTCTAGGTGTGTCTTTAGAACTAAAGGAAATTTCTATAGGCATCAGATCACTGGGTCTTTTTTTGACCATTCATTCTGTCTTTTAACTGCAGAATTTAATCTGTTAATATTTATCTTAATTATTGGAATAAGGACTTATTACTGCCACTTTCATTTAACTGTTTTCTGGGTGTTTTGTAGATCCATTATTCTTTGCTTCTTATTCTGCTGTCTTTTATGTGTTTTTATGTCATGTTGTATCAATATACTTTGACTTCTTTATCATGTTATTTTTTAATTACTACAGATTTTCCCAATAGTTACCCTAAGGATTACATAATACACCTTAGAATTACAACACCTTATTTTAAACCATTTTAAACTGACAAATTCTGTTGTATTTAAATACAACAGAAGTCCTCTAAGTTTTACACTTCTACTCTCCTCTCCTCTTTTTAGGTTATTGACTTTGCAGTTTACATATTTTTATACTGGGTAACTAATACTAAATATTATATAGTCATAAACTTTTTTTTTGGCTATTTTCTTTTTCATTTTTAAACTACAGCTGTAAATGAAATATGTACTACTATTACCACATTACATAATCTAACTATGACTATATATTTATCATCACCAGGTAGTTTTACACTGCCTTCTTGTGTTTTTATGATGTTAATCTGCATTCTTTTGTCTCTCAAAGAATTCCCTTTAATATTTCTTACAAGCAGGGTCCAGTGGTGATAAATTGCCTAAGCCTTTATTTATTCAGAAAAGTCTTTGTTCTTCCTTGATCTCTGAAGGACAGCTTCATGGGGTACAAAGTTCTTGATTGACAGGGTGTTTTGGGTTTTTTTCTTTCAATATTTTCAATATGTCATTCCACTCTCTTCTGGTCTGAAAAAGTTCCTGTTGAGAAATCTGTCAATCACCATATGAGGGCTCCTTTGTATATAACTTCTCTCTTTTCTCTTGCTTCTTTTTCTTTGTTTTTGACTTTCTGGCAATTTATCTATAATGTGTCTTACTATGTAGCCTTCTTTGGGCTCAATGTATTTGGGGTCCTTTGGGCCTCTTGAATCTGAATGTCTATCTTCACAAGTTCAACCACTTCTGCCCTAAATATACTTTCCGTGCCTGTATCTTTCTCTTCTCCTCCTGGAATTCTCATAATGTAAAAATTCTTTAAATTTTGTCCCATAAATCCATTAATTTTTCTTCACTCTTTTTCATTCTCTTTTCTTTTTGCTTCTGACTGGGTAATTTCAAATGTCCTCTCTTCCAAGTAGCTGATTCTTCTGCATGGTTAAGTCTGCTTTTGAAACTCTACTAAATTCTTCAGTTCTAATACTGCATTTTTCAGCTCTAGGATTATTATTTGGGTTTTTTTGTCTTCTGATGGTTTGTATTTCTTTGATGAATTCTCATTTTTTTCATGGATTATTTTCCTAGGTTCATTTAGATGTCACCAAACTTTCTTATGAGAATTATTATGAATTCTTTGTCAGTTTATAGATCTCCAATTCTTAGAATCAGTTATTAGAGCTTCATTAGGCTTGCCTTTTTTCATTTGGTTTTGTTTTTGTTGGTGTCATATTTACCTGATTTTTCATTATCCTTTACTCCTTATGCTGGTATCTATACACCTGAGAAAGTGGTTTACTCTTTCAGACTTTGTAGGATCAGTTGGCACAGACAGTTGGTCACCAGTGAGCTCAGTTTGGGATTCTGGACATGTCTGCAGATAATATCCTTTGGCAGGTAAGGCTGCTATTATGGTCTACTTAGGGGCAAGGCAATTGCTCAAGCTCTGAGTTCAGGAGTGGTAGTATGTCACTAGCTAAGAACAGTTGGATAGGATGGCTGGCTTGGAGTCCCATCCAAGTGAGGCCATAAGATGAGCTCTGTGGTTGCCTACATTCTCTGGCCAGGCTTACTCAACAGTCTGGGACTGGGGACTATACTCAGTTGTACATAGGATTATGAATTAGCTTCCTTGCACTGGCAGAATGGGATCCAGGACCTACAATGCTCATCGTCTGGAGACTCAAATCATCGCTGAGTATCCTAGGAATGTGAGGCCACTGCCTTTGCTCTGCACACAGGGAAAGCAATGGGTTGTGCTGTCTGTTCAAGCATCCACTGAAAGCAAAGCTGTTGGATGAGCTTGCAGCTTCCTGTGAGTTCTGGTAAGATTCCCTAGATGGGATGGCTACAAGCTGTCTTCAAAATAGGTGGGCTATGAATTCATTTTCCTGCCTAGGAGGAATGTAAAAATAAACTCCAAGGTCACTAAGCCTCTTTATTTGTGGCCTCAGTCAAGTTGATCCATGCCCCAAGGTCAAACTGGTCCACTATTTCGCTCTGGGGGCAGCAAGTTTGGCATGACCACATTATAGTTTTAGCATTGCTAAATTACATGGTGGCTTCCAGATGTTCTAGCCAGCCCTTCCCTAGAGATAAGAGGGTATGATTAAGCTCTTCTGCTGGGCTTGAGCAGACCAGCTCCAGGACTAGTAAACCTCCTCATCTGAGGATCCAAATCAGACAAACCTCCCTCCTTCTAGCTCCCTGGTCAAACTGCTTCACTGATGTGATTCTGCAAATAAGTACAGTCACTGGTTGGGTCTACTACTGGGCCTCTGCAGGAAGAAACTTGATCTACCAAAATCCTAGTGCTGGTTGTTGGAAACTCCTCCCCGTTCTCTGTTACAATCAGATTCCCAATGGTTGAGCCCAAAGATTCCCCTGTAATTCCCATAGGGCAAAACCAGAATAGGGGCTCCCTCCAAGCAACTCTGAATGCTTCAGGGTCTAAATGTCACTCTTTTCATACTAGAGAAACCATAGGCTAAGGGAGACCTCTCTGTTCTGGGGGAGGAACAACATAGCATGTAGCCATTCCTCTTACCCGTCCAATATGATCTTTCCTGGTCTCTGTGGTACAGCCCCACTCTCATATTCTAGGATCCTCTCAGTGATGGTTTGTCTATGAACAGTTGTTAGTTGTTCTTATGAGAGCAATCAAGAACAATCTATGTCACCATCTGGTGCTGTCAATCTCTCAACTTTATTGGTTAAATCCTCTTTTAAGTGGTTTCTGCTATCATATCTTCAAAGTCTAAACATTCTTTTTGTTCACCAAATTTCTCTTTTTATGTAATATTCTGAGCCTGTTTGTTACAAGTAATTTATTTTCTTAACTTTCACATGCTATTGAGGATTGTCTTGTTTTGCTTTTGTTTCCTCTTCTTGTACAGTCTCTGTCTTCTCCAAGTTGCTTCTGTATATATATTTGATCTGATTTCTTTCATGTTAAAGTCTCTATTAAGATTCCTAACAAGCCTTAGCTATCTGTCCATCTTTTAAATTTTGAAACTAAACTAATGGAAATTTCTGTGCATGTACATCAATCTAATCAATTTCAATATGATCTGATATTTTCATTTTACTGGGAACTAAATGGACATATCTTTAGAACATTTCTCTTGGGCTATTCATATTACTCATAGTATCTACCATCTCATGCCTGAAGCGTATAAACCTAGCTAATAGAGTTCCAGAAGCTAAATCAGAAAAGAGGACTGTAGC
This sequence comes from Solenodon paradoxus, assembly GCA_004363575.1. NCBI lineage: Eukaryota > Metazoa > Chordata > Mammalia > Eulipotyphla > Solenodontidae > Solenodon > Solenodon paradoxus. Next base: position 155,063 of record RJWH01002477.1, on the reverse strand, counting down.
ATGCCCTAGTGGAGTAACAGTTAGGACACCTGCCTCTAAAAGAATGTATCCACATACATCCAAAGGACTCAGGTCTAGGGGAAACAACCAATGTGAACTAAATAAAAATAAATACTTCTTCCTCCTCTCTCTTCCTGCCTGCCTGTCTACTCACCTTCATTCCTGCCTGCACCTTTCCTTTAAAAAAAAAAGTAAAAGAAAAAGAAGGCTGTGAGAGAAAGAAATATATTTCAATATATGGTATATAGAATTTCACTGTTTTCAGTTTTAAATCCCATCTATTAATTTATATCTGTTGCCCTCTAGTTGTCTATTAAAGTGGGGACAGAGCACTTGACTGATGGAGAAATCTGGGGAAGAAATCAGGTTGTTCAATTGCATCTAAAATAGACATTCAGCAATTATTCTTTTCAGCATCAATTTTACCCCCTTCTAAGAGGAACCTGATGCTGCCAATTTCTAAGACCTATGGATTCAAAACACTAAATATTGGATTATTCTCAACTTTTTTGCTCCTGGACTAGGACTGAGTTTTCTTGGGTATGCTAGATTTACAACACATATTTCTAATTTCCAGTTTCTAAAATATGTTGTTATCATCTACTCTCCTGCAGTCCTCATGTCCAGGAGCTCGTCCTTTTTTATTTAATTCCCTTAGTTATTGTTTTTATGAGTTGGAGAAATAGAAAATAAATACATGTGGTCAATCCACCAACTTTAACAAGATGTCTGTTTGATCACATCTTAGTATTTCCACAGTACTGTAAGATAGCATCAAAAGCCATTCAAAGAGCAATTTTATATATTTTCATATGCATAAATAAGAATACAAATGGAGACTAATAGCATCAATTAAATTCAAGGCTTAAAACATGAAAACGCTGGTTTTTCCCTAAAAATGTTAGGGTATAAGCATGTTAAAATAATTAAATACACAGTCAATGAAGTCAATAATTTTTATCTATATACTGTTATCAAGTATTATGCTAGTAAGGTATTGAAGATACAAAGATTAAAAAACCTTAACTCTGTAATTACAAAAACCACAGACAGGTTGGAAAGACATATACGTAAAGCATTGTGATATTGAAATTCCCCACTGTTTCCTTAAAGGGCCCTAGCAAACGGCAAATTTAGCAGTCTAACCAAAACCCAAGTGGCTCTCTCTCTTTCCCATTCTTATAGATTAGCAATGGGCTGATTCAGTAAGACTAAGTTAGCTCTGCTGAAAAATTATTTAACTGATATAGCCTGATATGAGAAGTCCCTTAGCCAATTTCTCTGAACAGCAAGAATCTGGCTAGTACATATATAGTTAACTATATATTCTCTGCCTCCTTTCGCCCTCTCTATAAACAATACCAAGAGCAGAGTTCCTCTCCTTAGTCATGTCCTGCTATTTGAACAATAAAATTAAGCCCAACAAATCCTTCTACGGGATGACAGAAGAGTGACATTCCCATCTACTTTGGTGACCACCAAAGCTATACTGTGTGATATTAAGTTGTAGGTGTCTGTGTTTCTTGTATGACACCATCTTTATCACTTAGAAAATCCATATATTTGAGAGGGGGTGTTAATAGCTGTACTTATACTCTGCTCTATTCTTCAGTTTATTACTTGAGATACCACATTGTTTTAAACAAAATATCATTGCTCCTTAGAAAAAGTAAAGGTTCAGTAAGAGGAATATGATCTAAAAATTATAGTCTCAAAATAGTGGAAATAAATACATATTATGTATATACATATGATATATATTTGAGAGATGGTGCAAGTATTGTAATAACTGCCTTTCCTCTAGATTTTGTGCAAGTATTGTAATAACTGCCTTTCCTCTAGATTTTGTAAGTGATAATCTACTTTAGAATGAGCGTGCCACAAAGCTATGTTCATAAACTATATTAAGAATCAATATAACAATTTTCCCTTAAAATTAAATGAAAAGAAAATTCACCCTAATAAGTTGGTTTGCTCTGCTTAAAGAAAATAAATATTATGTTTATTATATATACACATATCAAAAAGTTTTCGTTATATCCTGAAGAACAGAAAGTTCAAAACAAAATTGCAATACTGTCTTTAGTTATATTTAAGGGATAAAATATCTTTCAATACTAGTAAAGGAATATTGACCTTTCATTAAATGACTTAATGTCACCTAAATATGTATAGGCTTTTCAAATAAAATGAGGTTAAAGTATTTTTAAAATATATATCACAGAAATAATTTTTAAGGTAAGCGGGAACTAAATAACTTAAAATATGATCTAATTAAGGCTAAAAATTGCAACAGGAAAATTAATTTTAGGAAAGATAAATTTCAATATATCCTGTTTACCTTCTTGATTGTCCTCTCCAAACTCTTAAAAGAATTTATTCAAATTCACCTATGGACATGCCCTGGTGAAGTCGGGTGCAGGTCACATATATCCCAAGGTCCTGGGTTCCCATCTTGGGGCCAGAGGGACCAACCAATATGAACAACTAAATAAAATGAATAAATGCTTCTTCCTCCTCTATCTTCCTATCTGCCTACTCACCTCATTTTTGTCTGCACCTTTTGGTTAATTTAAAAAAAAAAAAAAAAAATCACCTGATAGTCCTGTCCTTTTATTATATTAACAATTGTTGCATGCCTAGGATTAAACTAAAACTTGATTTCTCTAAATGTTCCACATCTGTGAAAAGCAGAAAAAAGCCCTACTCATGAGTTGCATTGTCACGCAGCTAGCAAATGACAAACCTAAGTCTTAACGAAACCCCAAAGTCTATTCTGTCAACTATCATATTTCTTAACAGTAAATTAAGACTAAATCCCTACTATCCTCTTTAAAACCTTTCTAATATTGTTGACTACTTCAAGAATACCTATAATAGAGCTTTCATATTCCCCTGAGGCCATCCATTTTGCAAGGAGCAAGAAATAGTACAAATACATAAACACCAAATGAAGAAGAAAAGAAAAATATATAACACAAATCCAGGAACACCGGATTAACTGAGCACCAACTTGTTTGACTCCAAAGGCCACTGTCCATAGTGCATAGTTTTGTGCAGCATTCAGCAGAAGAGGCTTCAGCAGCAACACTGTTCTTTACTTGGCAGTCACAGTATAGCCTGTGTGAACTCAGTAGTACTGCACCGAGGCTAAGTCAAAACATGCTCTACACGATAAGTAAAAGAGCATATTTTATTACAGTCTTGACTTAAAAAATTAATTCAAGAGTTGAAAGAAACATAGTGACAACTACTCTCACCCAAGGGTCAGTTTCTATGAAATCAGTTACTAAAGGAAGGATGCCTGGGAGCCTTCCATTTTTTTTTATGGGCAACCAGTTCCTTTCCTAAGCATCAGTTCTATAAGCCATATAATTTGGCAAAGCCAAGTTAGAGTTTTAAAAGTAAATAAATCCTTCCCTTTGTTAAAGGGCCTCACAGAGAAATCAATCTGCCAAGAATGTTTACATTACAAATGTTATTTAGTCCCATAAGGCCTAAGGCAAGCTAATCAAAATAAGAAATACAGAACTTCCCTCCTGCACAAATCAATTCCATAACAAGTGAATTACAGAAACCAATTTCAAAAAGAAAACAGTAGACAATTAACAAAGAACTTTAGACATTTTTATAAAGTCTCTTCAACTTAAAATAGTTCTGAAAGAAGACATGCATAATATTTTGAAAGCACAATGGAAGATCCACATAGAAAATGAGGTGAGATGAAATGGAGGGTTTTTCTTCCTGTTTTAATGACGGCTCTATTTCCCATGGCAGAACCCACAGGTTGGTTTCAATCCAATATCATGCATATATATGTATATAGATAGCATAAAATATATTTGAAATAAAAGCATGACTGTTTCACTTAAATTTTAATATAGTAATAAACATTAGAATAGACAATTTTAAAATAGTCCTCAGATTCTAACAAATGATCAAACTTCTAGTTTTCATACTTATATATTTTTCTGCAGCTTCTCAAAATAGGAAGAAAAATGGAAGACAGAGACTTTCAGATAGATACTATTTTAAACCAAATTATACCATCATTTCTAATATCTAAAGGCAAAATATAAATGTACAGTTTATACAGTGTTTAAATCACTGTATAAGATTTATAATGTATAAGAAGATACAAAGAACATAATTACTCAGAAAAGTAATCTGATACCAAAATAACAGAGTACATTGTTTTTCTACTGCTGTAAAACAAATTACTGCAAACTTAGTGGGTTAAAACTACACAATTATTATCTCAGCATTTCTACGGGTCACAAGTTCAGCATATTTTTACTAAGTCTTCTGTTGAAGGGTCTGATCAGTCTGAAATTATGGTGTTAGCCAAAGTTGCAGTCTCATCTGAAACTCAGGGTCCTCTTACAAATTCATTCATATTATTAGGAGAATTCAGTTTCTTGTATTTGGAGGATTCAGGTCCCCATTTCTTGCTGGATGATAGCTTTCAGCAACACAAGGCTGCCTATGGTCCCCTATCAAATGGCCCTCTTCAACCATGGCAGCTTGTTTTTTCAAGACCAACAGTAGAAGGCTGAAGCTCTGAATCTCTCTAACTTCTATATCTGACCTCCAAGCCTCTTATAAATGAATTCACTTGATTAGATTAGTCCTAAACTAGTCCCAAACTCAAGGGAGGAGATTTTTCAGTAAGTCACATACCAGTAGGCAGGAAACTGAGGGCAAGCGTCAAATTCCTTTTATTACAAGTAATCAAAGCAAAGGGCTTCCTAATTATAAAGCTTTATCCAAAGATAATAAATCACCTTGTATAGAGGTATAGCTGAGCTACATATCCTTCAGATTATTCCAAAAAAGAGCATTTTTTGCATTGTACCTTTTGATAAAATTGGACAAAAACAGTTTGTGATTATATTCTGAGATAAAAGTTTGGAACCTAATTCGCTCATTCAAATTTAATTATCGTGGAGTCTTTGTGGTAGTTTTTTTTGGCTGGTGTATCCCAAAGAGAAGTCAAGCTAGCAACTTCCTCCAATCCTTTCATGGTATCAAAGACAAAGTCCACCCCTGGATCACAGGCCGCTCCAGAAACAATGGTAGAAGATAGAAAACGGAGATATCCACCAAGAACAAACCCAACCACCTAAATAAATTTCTAGGAAAGCCCAGACCAACTGTCAATATTAAGTAAGATTTTTCAAATGCTTTCTCATATGATTCTAAAGATGACTACTTAGACTTTTATTTTTTAAAAGAAAAAGTTGTTTAAAATAAAAACCATGGTTGATGAACTAAAAATAATGATAAAGTTCTGAACAGAGATACTGACAGTGCTAACGACTGAATTAGTAAACTAGAAGGCAAACATATGGGAGAAAAATGTCAAAAAAAGAAAGGAAAATGTGAAGAAAAAAACCAAGAGACATGGGAGATAACTTTTCTGGGCTATCAGAGCAGGTTGTAGCAAAGACAAGTAGATTATTCATCAAACTCATTTCCTCTTCCTCTGGTCATATAAGAGAAGATATTTCCAAGTCTCACTCATAGTGTGTATAGCTATGGCCAATGTAATGTTGGTAGAAGTCATATAAATTACTTTATAAGCCTGGTCCATTAAACACCTCCAGATATTATTTACTCTTTTCTACTACTATGGCCGTGTGGTGAAGAAGTTATGTCAGAGGAGTCCTGGATCCCTTAATGATTACCCACATATGAGCCACCCCACCTAGAACACCTCTTTTAGACGTTACATGAGTAAAAGATAAAACTTCTCTGGGGAGATTTTGAAGCTTAGCTATGTATACCAGGCAGCATCATTTAAGAAAAACAGAAATTGGTACTAGAAGAATGGTGCTGCCATACAAAACAAACCTAAATAAATGTCATCTGTGCAGAGGTCAGGCAGTAGAAAGCAAGACAGCTCAGAGCCCAAGGAAACAATGAACAAACATATTCCTTACAAGAAGTCATGATCTCAGCAAGTCATGTTCCCCTATTCCCAAGGCAGAAGTATTTCCCAAAGTCTTCCCAAAAAGATTACATGATTGGATATAAAGCAGGGAATACTGTATGTCTCTCATACTCCCACTTTGTAATGGAAGTGTTTGCTTACTTATTCTATTCTAGCTTCTTTGTGGTATATTAGGGGTGGTATAGGGAAGGGAAGGACACAGGTGTAGATATCCTTCCATTTTAGTTCTGGTCACCAGCCTATGAAGAGACACATCTGAACTGATGGAGAGTATTGAGCATCCCTGGAAGACACTAAACTTTGAGATGGATACAGTGACTAGATGTTGACACTGAGTTACACATTAACTTGAGTTCCTTAGGGAAGGGCCAAGTGTGTTCTACGGATGAGAAGAAGAGTGAAGAGACATTCGATGATCTGATGACTAGCCTGTACCAGAGATTATCTACTCTTCACCAAATATCTGTCTTTTGCCTCTTAAAGACAGAGTGAGATTAGATTTCCCAGCCATCCTTGTAGTTCAACATAATCACTTAATTAAGTTCTGGCAATGAAACGTGATTAGAAAGATAATATGCCACATTCATGTTTAGCCCTTAAAAACCCTCTCACATTCAGTACTTCAAAAGTAATATTAAAGATGGAAGAGTCACATAATGAAAAGAATTCCTAAATCTCTAATGTGAGGAAAGTACCAACATCAGAAAAGCCATTTGGGGTTTGATATAAGTGAGAAATAAACCCTTTATTCCCCTTCTTTTCCAACATCCCTGAATTCAAACAAGTATTTACTGAATGCTTACTACATACAACCTATGTGGTAGTTTTTCTCTCTCCTACTTCCCTTACATTTTTTAGGTAGTAGAGAAATTTTTTTATAAATAAGGTATCTTTATTTTATATAAAGAATCTTTATAAGGGGATATATATACATATATATTCAATAGTCTAGGATAATGCATGCAGTAAGAGCTACACTTGAGATGAAAAATTTAATAGGAGGAATGAAGGGTTATCAGTTAATTAAGTCCTGAATCTGCAAAAGGTTTCTTTAACATTTCTTTATATGGCAAAAGTGCAGCAAATAGCTTAAACAGCCTGAGAGCCATAGTAGATAAATTCACCTCAAACTAACCTAAATTCTGCTGTAGGATCTGACCTTTAAAAGCTGTCTGAACTTGAGAAAAACATTTCACTGCCATGGAACTTAATTTCTTCAGATGATTAAGGGGTAAGACAAGATAATCTCACTGAAACTGAAATAATAGTATTCTTCATGGAATCCTCTCTGTCATCAAAAAAGAAAATAATTTCTAAAGCAGAGACCTAAAAAAAGCAACTTTTAAAAAGGAAGCTTCCACAGAGGCTTTGTACTATACTTTCTGATATTTTGAAAATTTAGGAAAAATTAGTCAACTTTAATAAAGAACTATCTTACAAGATACTAAAAGATACCCATACTCAAAATATATGCCCAGCAAAGCAAAGATATTTTTTTCAATAATTCACAGTCTCTTCACTGTTTTAAAAAAAGACATTATTATTTCTATCAGATTTATCATCAATTAGTTATAAACTTTCTACATTGTAGAACACTGACAAAATTAAAAAGAAAGAGTAAAGCACATGAATTCCCTTAGGAAGGGATTATTGGCATATCTCTTTTGAAAAATCAAACAGACCTCTGAAAAAAAATTACCAAAGCTAGTTGAGATCTAGAAATATGACCCAAAATATGCCCTCCTCCCTCCTGCCTCACAGAATAAGAACTACAAAAGACTTATTTAAGAACATAGTTGTTTATAGAACAGAAAAAAAAAAAAACTTCCCATAAACAAGTGAGTCTTCTATCTATTGTTGTAGGCTACATATAAGATATACTGGAAATTTTAATAAAATCAATGCGACTTCAACTTCAAAAAAGCAGGTTACACTGCAAATTATTATTGCTCTTTAATTCATAACAACATAAGAAATTAGAATGTTCCCTGGGGCTTCAGTGACTTAAGAGAAAATATTGAAAGAAAAAAATCTAAATACTTCTAACACATTTGTCAATTTATAAGCTATAAATAAATTCCTTTCTGTGATCACAATTCAGAGCACTTCCCAGTAGGTCTTTCCTCACTGACATCTATTGATAGCAAAATAACAATTACAGAAATATTCATATAAGCATGACATAATGCTTCCATAGTAAATAATCAAGCAAAAATTACTGTAGCACGATTTAACTCATTAACTAGAAAAATAACTTTTAAAAATCTTGGCCTTCAAATCATAGCCAAAGTCAAGGAAAATATTCAAAAAATAGAAAATCTCTTCAAAGCCCAACTATATACCAATAGAATTGATTAGTATTTACTGAACACCCAGAGCAAAACAATATTCTAGTAAGCTAGTCATTTCTCTGTTAAGAAAATAAAACATTTTAATAACATGTTCCCATAAATCTGAAGGAGGACTTCTCTGAGATGACAAGAAACAATTAAGACAACTTGAAAAGAGAAATATATATTTAACAGAATACTTGCAGTCATTGGCCAACCTATCATAAACCCAAGACCTACTTGCTTCATGGCAGTCTCTCCAATTTTGTCTGAATGTTTGCGGATACTCTCCAGAAAGTCTTTCAGATCAGACATAGAAACATCCTTAATTTCTTCTCGAAGTTTGGGGATATTGTCCACCATCACCTTGCAGAATCGATAGTGGCTTACTTGAGGCAGATAGGTATGTTCTAGATGTTCCAGAGTTTTCAGTGCAGGATAATGCCTATAAAAGGAATTGTATCACCGTTAGCTCAATTCAGTCTTCTTTAGGATCACAGATCTTTTCCTCAGGCAAAATTTCTGGCCTGAATTAGGTTTCACTGTATATCAAAATAAATTCAGTATTTTTAATTCAAACATCAATGAGAAAATTTCAAATTATTCAAAAATAATATATGCATTAAAAGCCTAGCAAATATAATAAAAAAGATCCCAAGAATACAGAAAGCTTAGAAATCTACCAATAAAATTGATTACATAAGGAACAAAATAAAAAATGATCACCTCAATATTATCCTATAAAAATATTATGCTATAAAAATGAAGTACTCAAGGCTAGAATTCCAAATACAGCATGGAAAAAACTCAGAAAATCTTCTACTCAAAAAACAAAACACTGTACAAAACTGTCTAAAACAACCATTTCAAGAACCTGGAAATTGACCAAATGAGAAAAACTAATTGAGATTCATTCATAAAATTTGCTGATCAAAGACCGAGAGAATTCCTTATTAGCAGATCTACCTTATAAAAGAAATATCAAAGGAAGTCAGAAAGGAAATAACAGCAGTTACTTGAATTCACAGAAAGAAATGAAGAGTATAGGAAATAGTAAAAACATATTAAATATAAAAAACTGAATAAATAAATTTTCTTTCAATTTCATTAAAAGCTTTTAAAGTAATAATTATAACATTATATTATTGGGTTGTAAAATACATGTGCATGAAAACCCAAATGCTCATCAACAGATGACTGGATGAAGAAGTTACATTATACATACTCACTGAATTCTATGAAGCTGTTTAAAAAGATGTATTGTGCCTTCCCCAACAACTTTAAACTGGAAGGGATTGTGCTAAGCGAAAAAACTCAGAAAGAGATGTACAGAATGGTGTCATGCATGTGTAGAGTATAACAAAACAAAACAGACTGACAGACCTCTACAAAACTCACAGGACACAAAACTATGGCTGTAGGAGGTGGGACAAGGAAAGAAAGGGTTAACAAGGTGGTGGTAAAAGACACAGGGACTCTGGTGGCGGGTGTGGTATGAAATGCACACAGACTGAGGTATGAATTCAATATCCTAAAAAAAGCATAAAGCGAGGTGAAATAATGAAACAATTTATACATATATATGTATATATGACAATAATAGCACAAAAGATGAGGGAAGAAATGGAGTAGAGTTGAAGCAAAATTATTATTCTATATAACATCAAATTAAGATGAAGATTACAACCTACAGAGCAACCAACACCAAAGTAACTCAAAAATTTATTAAGAACTTTAACAGAGGAATTTAAAAATAGTACACTATAAAATACCTAACACCAAAAAAAACAAAAAGTGATGGGAGAATAAGAAAAAAGACATGAAAAACAGAAGACGAAGTAAAATTCAACCATATCAATAATTATGCTTAATGCAACTAAAGTAATAAGGACTCCAATCCAAAAGAAGACACTGTCAGACAAGGCTTAAAAAGCATGATCCAACTACATATGTTCTACAAGAAATTTTAGATTCAAAGATACAAACAGGTTAAAGTCAAAAGTGAAATAAGCTACACCATGCAGATAATAACTCTAAAAGTGCTGGGATGGCTATAATAATCTCAGATACATTTTAAGATAACAAATATTGCTGGTAACAGAGGGATATTTCATAATAATAAAAGGGAAAATATTTATTTGATACGTAAGAAAATTTCCATAAGCATAAAAGGAATAAAACTATGGTAAGTTTAACTAGGTAAAAACAAAGTAATGGTGAATAAAAAGACAATAAGAACAAAAAGAAAAAAGAGCAACCTGGTAAAGATTATCTACAACATACAAACTTGAGATTTCTTCAAAAGAGCAAATAAACAAAGAAAAGTCAGAAAGGCACAAAAAAAGATCAACATATGAGAAAAAACACACAAAGTTGAACTGCTATACAAAGAAATGCAAATCAAGAAGACAATTTTGTCACTGAAACTGCCAAAGATTTCTTAAAAGATAATTGGCATTATTATCAGGGATTTCAATAGATGAGCATTCACAGCCTACTGGTAAACGAATATCTGTATTAACATAAATTGTCAATGAAGAATTTTATCAAAACATGTATCTTAATTTAAACAGTTGCATTTCAAAAAATTACATGTACAAAAATATGTATGTTTCCAGAACTGTAGATTATTTATATAAGCAAATAAAAAACTAATCTAAATGTACAGTTTCAGGAACGTGAAATATCCATATAGTGAAAGATTGATCAGATAGCAAAATGCTTACGGTATTTAGTGAAAATTATTTCAAAAATAGAACTTACAAGTATCATCAACATTATTCAAAATTATAAAAATGTGTAAATTATATGCTCATGTGTGAACTATGTCACTGGATACACGTATACACAAGAACACAGAAAAATGACTAGAAAATCATACAAAAATGCTAACCACAATTTTTTTCCTTTGGATAGCAGCATTATGAATGTTAATTTTCTTTCATGTTTTTAATTTCCTAATTCCCACATTTCCCATGATATATTAGGTATAGTGAAAACTCTACTCCAACCCTACAAATAAAAGACTTAACTGTTCATTTAGATTTTAAGAATGAATTTCACAAGAAACTTAAGCTCTTCTTGCTTCAAGGCTCTTAGTACCATAAACATTAAAGACTAGAGATTGCTTTTAGTTGCTTTATTTCTTTTTATGGTTTCCTTCCTGTGTTCCAAAAATCAAAATCTTAGTCCAAATAAATGGAGGGAAGAAAGGTTTATTTCCCCTAAATTTAGAAATGAAAGTACAAATATAGTCTAATATGAAATTGTTGCTTTTATTAAAAGTTTACAGACTCAATAACAGTACAATTCACATGGTTTAGTGTAAACAAAATGGTGTTTATTCTACAATTAGGTACGAAGAGCTATGTGCAATAAAATGCAATTCCTCTGGAGAGAAACTTTAGAATGAATAGAAAGCCAGAAATTAAGTCAAAAAGATAAACACACTTTGGGGTTTAGTTATATTTTGGAACATTGTTTACAGAATGAGAAAAATCCAACAATGTTGCCTGCGGACACAAGGCACATTCACTGATGAGACACATGGCTGGCTGCATGCTGAAAACATCTGGTCTGTCAAATAACTTCACATTTTTCAAGGCTAATTAGTACAAAATCCAGTGATTCCTGGCAGCAAAGAATGTCACCTTATTTTCCCATTGTCCTTTCCTTAACATATTCATGTTCCAACTATAACAGATCAATTAGATTATTCAAATGTCTGGTATAATTCAATATGAGAGACAGGTTAAAGAGAGATAGTCAATTAGGCACCTGTATAGCAGACACCAAAAGAAAAAAGTCTATTTCCAGCATCCACAAAAATCTAAAACAAGATTTTGACATTACTTTGATAATCTCTAAACATTATTCAAACTTAATCAAAAGCCAAATTCCTACATTTCATTTGCCTGTGTGCTATCTCTCCCCCTCTCCCCCTCAGGCAGGCTGTCTAATGGAGATGTGAGCAGAAAAAGAGTAAAGGAAATAAAAGCAGTGAATAAAAAGGAAGAAGGCGGCAAAGAGATCTAAATAATTCTATAAATTGGATAACTACAGTCAGAGTAACTAAGATATGGTTGAATACTATCATGAGAAGAATGCTGATTCTAAGCAAATTAAATTTGGGTACTTTCTTGCCATGGTATAAACAATTAGGATTTCTAAAATTGTTCTAAGTAATCAGGTGGATCACAATTACCAATACGAATTTTTTTTAATTCAAAATATGAAACCAAAACTTTCACTACAGGAAATACATCTTTCCTAATCAAAGAGTAGCATTAACAAATATTTAATCCCCTCTAATGTGCTAGAGATAGAGAGATGGTCAGACCTTTTCCTTAAGGAACATAATATTCAGTAATATAAACAATATTTACAGTTTGAAAAAGATAACTATTTTTCCAGCTTTCATAAGTAAGAAGGAACAATCATGAATTCTCACAAGAAGCAGACATGAAATCTCACTTTTAAAAAGCGGAATACTAGCTAAAATATATGAAACAACTGCTTTCAGATAGCAGACATTATGTAACAAAGAACTGTGGTATCTAACAAAAAGCAAGCAAAGAAGGTGTTTAATAATTATCTGTATAATCTGCTGGAAGATAATTTTTATACCGTGGACAAAAATAGAACCCGCAGTTTAGCAGAGTTAGAGAAAGCTGAGGCACCCTTAAATTTACAGAATTCCCAGCCTCACCTCAGCCCCCTCAAAAAGGAGCAATGAGAGTAAGTATGCATGAATCTACACAGGGATTACCTTGAGTCTTTGCTGAGTATTAGGCCAAATATAGGAAAAGGGAAAATCCACATGGATGAGAAAACAGCAAAGGGAGGAACAGACAAGTATCAGGGAGATGGAAGGTAGGTGCTTTCAAAGAGCTCAAACAGGCACAAAGCATTTGCACTCTGAACAACTAAAGTGAAAAGTCCTTGGGGATTCCTGAGTTATTCAGAGTAGATGACTACTCTGAACTACCCCTGGAATGAAGGTGGGCCTAGCAAAACTCAACGGGGTTTGAAAGGATCAAACTAACAAACTGAAATCAACCATTTTCCAAAACAAAGACCAACACTCTCTACTGAGAAAAGGCCCCAAAAATCTAGACACTCATTAATTTAATATAATATCCATTATCTAATCAAAAATTACTAAAGAGAAGAAAAATTAACCTATAACTAAGAAAAAGAAAACCAAAATGTCAAAAGTGACAGAGTTAGCAAAGTAGCACATAAAAATAACTGTTAGAGCTACTATATACTATGTAAAGAAAGACAAAAATAGCAAGAAAAATTAAACATAAAAAAAGAACCTCCTAAAAATGAAAAATATACTATGCAAAATGAAAATGTTACTGTATGAGATTTTTTTAAATACTAGACAATTCAAAAGAGAGAGCTCAGTATAGCTGAAAATACAGCAATAAAATATATCCCATATAAAGAACAGAGAAAAATGGCTGGGAAAAAAAACAGGTTCTCAAGTCACCTATGGGATTATATGAAGTTGTTGAACAGATGTAATTAAAGTGCCAGAATAAAAATGGGAAAAGGAAAGAAAAAAATGTCTGGAAAACAAATAACTAAATGTTTCCTAGTTTTTCTGAAAATTATAAACCTACAAATCCAAGAAACTAAACACAAGCAGGATAAATGCACACATGTATGCACTCATGCACACATTTTTACAGCAAAGTGCATTAAAATCAAATTGCTGATAATAAATGATAAAAACAAAAGTTCTAAAATAGTTGCAGAAAAGACTCATTAAATACAGAGGAACAACAGTAAAACTGTTCACATACGTCTCCTCAGAAACTACACAACCAGAACACAAAGAAATGATATCTTAGGAACTAATTAACCCTATAAATCTAGAATCCTGTTACCCATCTAAAATGTTTTTCAAAAATGAAAGTGAACAATACCATCTCACACCACCAAGATGGCTATAATCAAAAAGATAGACAATAAATAAGTATTAATTATAATGTATAGATACTAGAGCCCTCATCTGCTGCTGGGGAGAAGACGAAATGATGCAAATGCTTTAGAAAACAGTCTGGCAGTTCCTCAAATGATTAAACATAGAGTTATGCAAGTTCTAGCAATTCTATTTCTGGATGAAAAGGTATAGCTAAGAGAAACAAAAACATGTCTATACAAAATCTTGCAAAGAAAAATGATTGCAGTGTTCATTATTCATAAAAGCTAAAAAATAGAAGCAACCCAATGTCCATCAACTGATAAATAAAATGTGGCATGCCATACAACAAAAATATCATTGAGCAATAAAAAATGATACGTGATACATTATGGATGAGCCTTGAAAACAGTATGTTAAATGAAAGAAGCCTGTCACAAAGAACCACATATTGTATGATTCCATTTATATGAAATGTCCAGAGTAGAGAAATCTATACAGACAGAATGTAAATAAGTAGCTAGCAAGGTGGGGCAAGGGAAAGATGTAGAGTGGATAGTGATGACTAAAGGGCTCATCGAAGTGTCTTTTGGAAGGAACACAACTCTGAATACACTAAAAGAACTAAGAACTAAGTTGTACATTTTAAATGGATGAACTGAAAAGTATGTGAACTCTATTTCAATAAATCTGTTAAAATATTCTATAAAAGGGATATTGAAAATAAATAATGCGAAAATTATCAACATAAGCACTGAAAGACAGCATCACTATCAGTGACATACTTGCAAAAATAAGAAAGGAATGAGTAATCTTGCAAATGAATTCAACACTTATGAGATGGACAAATGACTTCAAAGACACAAATCAGCACAATTTACTCAAGAAACACAAAATGCAAATAGTTCTGTATTTATTTTTAATTAAATTTATAATTTTAAAAAGTCTTACCAAAAGCAAATCTCCCAGTCCAAGTGGCAGATTATACCAAATATTTAAAGAAGACAGGTCAATACTAATACATATTCTCCTAGGAAATACAATTAAAAAGGGAACACTTTCCAACTCAGGAGGGCAGCACTAATCAGACACCAAAATCAAAATACATTTTTAATAAAAAGGAAGTTATAGATCCCTATTCCTCATGAACATGGAGGTAAAAATTCTCAACAAAATTTTAGCACATAAAATTTCATATCATATAAAAAAGACAGTGGAATTTATTCCATAAATGCAAGTTTGGTCAATAGGCAATAATCAATCAATGTTAATTAATCATAAGATAAAATATATATGATCATCTCAACTGACAGAAAAAAGGCATTGAACAACAACAGAAGGGAACTTTCTTAGAAGTTGTCATACCTCAGAAGTGGCGTGACAAAAAAACAACTAAATCTAACATCTTATTTAATGATGAAATGCTTTTTTCCCTAAGATCAAGAACAGAAGAAGGATATCCATTCTCATCACTTCAACAGTTCTAGCCTGTTAGTTCAATAACAAACAATAAAGAAAGCACCAGAACTGGAAAGAAATATAACTATCTTTACTTGCAGACATGATGACCATCTGTACAGAGCCAATGAAATATACAAAAAAGCCGCTAGAATTAATATGTCAATTAATTTAATAGGAAAGTTGCAGAACACAAGATCAATATACAAAAATTATTGGCATACTAGTAATAAATAATTGGAAATAGAAATTTTAAAATCAATGCTATTCAAAATATGCATCAAAAATATGAAATATTTAGTGCTAACTATAACAAAAGATAAGACTTGTTAACTGAAAGTTACAAACTACTGAAAAAGATCACTGCATATATAAACATGAGAGCATTCATATTGGTTGAGCAGAGGGGGCTGGGGGAGAATGGATCAGCATGGGATACAACAGACCTAGTGAAGAAAGGAGAATGTCCATGTGGGAGAGAAGCCTGGTATCAAGTGTCAGAGCCCAACAGGGATGGGGAGGGCATTCAGACAGAACAGAGGCATAACAACACAAAGTATTGGAGTACCAGTGGAGAAAGAAATGCAATTTGGTGTGTGGTATTGGCAGGAGGAGCACTGACAGCAATGATAGGTGATTAGGTTTATAATGGAAACTGATCAAATAAGTAAATATACTCAGAGTAATGGCAGCCAGCTTACTCAAATGAAATGAGCAGACCTAGCACATAAATCTTGGCTTCTAAACAATATTCTCTACAAAAAAAAAAAGATTTCTTAGAGAAATGGTCGATTCCAGGGCAATAGCAGGCAAAGTATAACATAAGTATGAAAAATCTCTCTTTTGTTAGTAAGAAAGTACTCAAAAAATTATGGGGTCATGCAAAAAATACACAAAAGTCAGACTGAAGGGGCTACCACTGGTGCCATTTAGGATAATTTGAACAACAAAATAAAAAAACCTAAAAGATTATATAACCCACCAATAAACTATGAGTACATACTAATATTAAAAATGCATAAATTAGAAGTTTGATGAAAAAGGATGAATTTACAAAAGTATAAAATACAAATGTTTAATCACAAAGGGAAAAAAAGCAACTGGAAAAGTCTGGCAGACACCATTTTAATCAAGTAATCAAACTGAATATCAGCACAAATCAAACTTGTGTGCCTCCTGATAGTCTGCAATGAGAACACAGCACTTCTGTGATATTCCAGTAAAAGACATAAAATGTGAATGTAATCATAAGAAAATATCAGTCAAAGAGCATTCTACATAATAACTAGCCAGTTATCTTGAAAAGTCACAAAGTTATGAAGTCAAAGAAAGACTAAGAACAGTGCAGATTGAAGATGACTAAAGAGACATGACCACCAAATGCAGAACATAATTTAAACTGAATGCTTTTGCTCTAATGAACATGATAGACAACTGTCAACACTGAACTGGGAATGAGGATAAGATACTACTGATCTATCAATACTAATCTCATTTTCTCCTGTATTGTGTTTGCATAGAAGAATGTCTTTATTTGTAGGACATTAGACTAAAGTATTTGGAGATGACAACATCATTTTAGCAACTTACTTTCTATGGATACAGGAAAAATCATTAATTACAGCAAACTTGAGAATATTTAAAAAGTAAAAAATGTTGAAAACCACAAAATAAATTTGACTTCAACAAAACGTATAACTACAATACAAGAATAATACTAACAGTTCAAAGCTTATTAGAAGAAAATACATGCAGGATACACAGGAGAAGTTATTTCAAGATTTAAAATACATAATTCTTACAAATGAAAAAAGAAATGAATGACTTTAGAGAGAAATGAGAAAAATACATGAGAAAATCCAGGTGTGCCCTGGTGGAGCAGTGATGAGGTCAATCACCTCCAAAGATACCAGGTCACATACCCCTGGGATCAAGTCCTGGGTCTGGGGAGAACAACCAGTGTGAACAACTAAATGAAAAAATAAAGTGCTTCTTCCTCCTCTCTTCCTGCCTGCTTGCCTACTACTGCCTTCATTCCTACCTGTCTTTCCTTTAAAAAATTTTTTTAAAAAAAGAAAACCCAAATGGCCAAAACCAATCTCACTAGTAATCCAAGATATGAAAAACAGAACAATAATCTATAATTTCACAATCATCAGACTGGGAAGAACCAAGAAGTTAGACAATATAGATGTTACCAAGAGATAAAGCAACAGAAACGCCCATAAAAAGCTGGTGGGAGTCTAAATTGGTAAATTACTTTGGAGAGCTTATCAACCAACACTGAAGACATGCATGCCTGTTCTTTGATTCAGTTGCTCTCCTTCTAGATAAAAACCCTATACCAACAGAACTGGCATTACTGAGAGCTTGGTAGAAAAACGCAGAATCTCAGGAATAATTTCCAGCCTACTGAATCACAATCCACATATGACAAATCCCCATGTGATGTATATGCACATTAACATTTGATAAGTACTTCTCTCAAAAAACTTTGAGTGTGTGCCCAAAAATACATGAACAAGAATATTTACTGCACAGCAAACAATTGGAAACATTCCAAATGTCCCTTGTAGTATTGGTCAGGAGAGTAGTAACAGCAATCCCCAAAACCTCAGTGGCATAAAACAAAGATTTATAACTTACTCATCTTATACATCCATAACCGGTTGAAGGGAAGCTCTGCTCACTGCAGTCACGCAGAGATTTGATCACTATATTGAAATCTACCATATGTAATGACCAAGGGAAAACAGTACTCTGGAAGGACTTGCCCTGAAAATTAACTGCTAAGCCCAAAGTGATACTCATCACTTCTGTTCACATCTTATCAACCAGAAAGTTACACAGTCCCAAGGAACCCAGAAAATATAATTCTACTATGTGCCAGAAAGAAGACTGAGCTAGGAATTTTGGTGACTAGCACTTATGAGAAACACTGGAATTCAGAGGGGAAATGTAGATTATTCATAAAATGGATTATTAGAGCAATTAAGATAAGTGAAATAGATTTATGTACATAAAGAAAATATACCTCTAGGAGTATAAAGCCCCATGAGAAGACATTTTTGTCTGTTTTGTTCAAATTTGTATCCCCGGCACCAAGAGCAAAGCCGAGCATATAGTAAAGACTCAATTCATTTTTGCTGAATAAAACAAGGACTGAGAACAATTCTCATAAATGTTTTAAAAAACAAAAAATAATGTAATACATGATTGATATACATTGACTATATAAACTAGAAGGTCCATTACCTAGTTTATGATACTGGTTTCCTCAGGGAGTAGGAAAAGAAATACGACCAAGGAAGGGGACATAAATTCCATCTGTAATTTCTTAAACTGTACACCTTTACCTGTGTGTATGCGTGTGTGTATGAATCAAAAGTGAAAAATTGTTAATATCTGTTAATTTAGAGGCAGCGGTACACAAGTGTTTATTCTCTGGAATGTTTTGTAATTTTAGAACTTCACAAAAAGATTATCAAGGGAATACTGCTTTAATATCTCATTGAACAGAATAGCCTGTACTTTATACCATTATTCTCTTATGTGAACATGTCTTCCTTGGGAGAAGAATGTGGAAAGTAATTCTAAGAATTTTTTAATTTTTTGATGCCTCATGGTTTAGCTTTAAAATTATTGAGAATTTAGAATTTTTATTCATAATATTTCTATTGTTGCTTCAATATTAAATACATTTTAATTCTACACTTTTCTCCTCAAAATTAACATTCCAGGAAGATGTACCCTGTTTATCCTGTACCATCACACTATCCCTTGTGATGATTAACTTTATGTGTCCATTTGACTAGGTCAGACTACCCCAATATTTGGTCAAATATTATTCCAGATCTTTCTGAGAAAGTATTTTTAGATGATAATAACACTGAAATCAACAGACTTTGAGTAAAGATAATTAACCTCCATAATATAAGTGGGCTTCATTCAATCATTTGAAGAATTTCATAGAATAAAAGACCTCCCTTGAAAGGAGGAAATTATGACAGCTGAATGGCTTCAAAAACAGAATAAAATATTTATTCTTCCTTGACACTCTAGCCTAACATCCTTGCAGGTCTCCATAATCACAAGAACCAATTCCTTGAATAAATGTCTCTTCTCTTCCTTCCTCCTTCCTTACCCCACTCCATCTCTCCCCACATACACACTATTGGTTGCTTCAATGAAGAACCCTAACTAGTTCACCTTTGTACCAGAAACAGTTAACTTGTTTTTCTTCTACTCCAACAGTAAACCAAAGCATCTTTCTTAACTCAGCTATCCCTAAAGGAGTTATATGGTTTTCCCCTAAAACACTGGGTCTTCTAAAAATCAAATCATAGTAGTTTTTTTATAAAACATACATATGACTAAATGGATCAGCATAAATTCAGTATATACAAATAACTCTCCAATAAATCAATGGAGATACAAAAGGATAGAAAAGATATAACATGAACTTAACAATTTTTGAAAATTATGCTAAATATGAACCTTAAAATATTCTAAATAACAGAAAATTTAAAGAATGAAAATATTCAATAAAACAATCTTACCTTTTAGTTTTCATCTGGTCCCTCAGTTTGCTATACATCTCCAGGACTTGAAAGAGAAGGAGAAAAAAGAGCACACAAGCATTATTTAGACCAAGTGAAAGACTAATTAAAGCTCAACAAATTATATCAAGAATCCTCCTCCATTTCCAGATCCTCACCTGGAAGACACAGCATTAATTTATCAACAGTGGCAGAAATATTTCTCTGTTGTAGTCGACACTGCTTCAGCTCTTCCATTGCTATTACCAGCTTGGCAAGAGGGAAAAAAGACTGAATTATGCCAACAGCTGTAAATAAAAAGCTTTCAGTCACATTTTTTCACCCTGTGTTCAATTCATCAGAAAATCCCAGACAGTTTCATACTAAGACCTGCCAAGTGGACTAAGGAACTGCCTTTCTCAACCAGTAAAACATTTCTACATGATTTCCCACTTTCTCCCTAAGACACATACCATCCTAGGAAAGACTAGATAAAATGAGATCCTAAAATTCAGGGGCTATCCAGGAGAGAAAGAACACTACAGATCTTCCCCTAAACCTTATTCAGACTCTCTGATTTATGATTTCATCAATCTTCTAAAAAGATCCCTTACTTCTTTCATCAGTGCTAGACACCAAAACAATCCTTCTTATACAGCATCAAATGAGTCTGAAGAATTATTTTCAATTAAATATCTACTTAAATAAATAAAACACATATTTAGAAGTTCTGGCTTTTCCAGGAGTTCCAGCTTAATGAATAACTCACTTCTGTTACCACAGTTATTAAAGGCTTTCATCGAAAGTCATACCACAATGCTAACTAGAAAAAAAATGCATTCTCTGCATAATTTAAAATATATAAAACAAACTTTAAAAGAGCAATCATCTACATATTCTCTTGCAGTATTGATTACATATCCATACCTAAAAATATCTGCTTAGATATCATGCATAAAAAGAAGAGAATGGCTCTGATTAGGTCATTGATAAAACAATCAAAAGTTAAATCTTAAAGATTTTAAAAACTTAGATATTAAATAAGTACTAGATGTTGAGGAAGTTACATGATACACAGGACAGTAATAAAGTACAGGTCAGAAAAACTGAATATGTGAAGGATAGAAGTGGTAAATGTAATGTATTATATACAGATGTTAATTTACTATGATACATACCTTAAACCTATATCTATTATGATTCAGTGTTCCTTCAATTAAATTTAAAAAAGAAAGAAAACTTGGGTATTAGCTCCAGTCTCGCCAACTGCTATGAAAACTTTAGCAAATCATCTGCTTGTTTCATTACTATAAAGACAGATAATACCCGGGTCTGCCATGAGGCTCAAGCAAGAAAATCATCTTTTAAACTGTGATGCTCTAAATGAGGAATGTATCAATTAAAAGAACCAATGATTCATATTAAATAATAAATATTTATGGAGCACCAAATTGTGCCAGTCCTGTCTAGGCAGATGGAGAGAATACAGTGATAAAAAAAAAAAAAAAAAAAAAAATTCCTGACCTCATGTAGCTAAATTTCCAATGGAGGAAAACAGAAGAAAAACAAATATATACATAAAAACTTATGTAATTATCAGAGTATGATTAGTACAGTTGAGAAAAATCAAGCAGGAAAGGTAAAATGAATGCAGAAGGTAAGAGTCAGACTATAACTTCAAATAAAGTGGTTAGATAAGGTCTCATTAAGGAGATAATATTGGAGTCAAGATTTGAAGTAGGTGAGTATTAGAGAAAGAACAGTCAAGACAAGAAACAGCATTGGTCTTATTAGGACTGCTCTAGTGATTTAAAAACAAGCTAAGTAAAGCTATATTCTCTCTATGTTTATAAACATTAGGAAAAGTAACAATAAAGTCCAGTTTCTTCCAACATACTGCTATGGTCTTAAAGTCACTAAATGTAGAACATAGTAATCAAAAGAGAATAACAGGAAAACAGAAAAACATTATTCAAATAGTAAACTGGCCTTACTTCCTTTCCCTCATGTTGTAGTTTTCTATTAGTGTCCGTCACTTGATTCTGTGAAGAGAAGACAAATTCAATTAAAAAAAATTTAGACAATAGTTGGATAAAATCAAAATTTTAAATAAAAAGACTAAAGATAGGTATTCAGATAGTATTCAGTATTTCACCACAGTTTGGTTTAGCAGGATACTCGAGTTAAAATTGTATCAACTTTTCTACTAGGCATTTGTATGACCTTTTTGAATGATGAAAAGAAAATTTACTAAAATATCTGTTCATTTGGAATGTTGCAAACTATCAAATACTATTACAACTAAAGATTGCAATATTCTTTAATTCTGGAGAGAAAAGGGGATACAAAAATAACTTACCAAGAACCTTACCACCTTTACAATGTGCAAAAACTACAAATTTTATCATAGACATTCCCCATTTCAGCCATGTATTCCTGAAAACATGAATATAAACTGAACTTTTTAACTCATGTTAAATTTTCCCTACTTAGTATCCTCATTTTAGAAAAATGTTTTCTCTTAATTCTTTTTGGATCATTAATTCTTAACAGCATCTGAAACTTTCATATTCCCATTTTCCACATTAATCTATTAGATAGTCAAAACTATGTGAATAAGCCTTAAAATAATCTAGAGTTTAAAATTTAAAGGAATTGGCATCACTTTTTGGTATCCACTTTTGAAGACTGTAAAAAAATTAACTACATGGAATAGTAATTTCCTTACCATCTCAGACACTATCAGGCAATGAACAATATTAGCTTCTAAAGCTTTCTTTAATAGGTTTTCTATCTTCCCACCAATAACTGCCATTCTGTACACTGTAAGGCATTCCCCTAACCTAGCATTTCCTATAATGTGCCTTAGAGCACACAAAAAAGTGTTAGCTAATAGTGCCCTGCACATACACACAGAATGTGTGTGGGAAATACCACTAAACAAGTTAATTTATTCAGAATGTCTTGAAGCTTTATGTTCTACAGCACTGTGACTGCCAAGAAGGGGATAACATACAAGTGTTTTCCAAGTATATTTAATGTAACTTCCTTTTAGTGAGGATCACCTCAAGAAATTAGGTGTTCAGAAACACCTCTGAGAGCTTTTCCCTGAACTATGCCCTATAACGGAATATCTTTTCCAAAGCAGATTACCACATGCACCCCCTTTCAAAGACAAAATCCAATCTCCTCTGGGAAATCTTTATAAAGTATTGGAAAGAAAAGCAAGAAACCCTCAAAAACGCTTTTTATTTAATATCACCACATGTGAAACACTTAGTTTTATTGGTCTGTGACACAACATAATTATGAGTGTGATGTAGCTGTCCAAAAGTCAACATTAACAGAAGCAGTGTCTGAAACTGGGGTCATCAAATTACTTGTGTAAAAGGCCAAATAGATCATCTCTGTCATAACTACTACTCAACTCTGTCACTGTGACAAGAATTCAGTCATGGTAGGTCCCTGGTAAAATACTGGTTTGACTCCAACTGAGCACATTCATATACATCCCAAGGGCCAGGATTTGCTCCAGGGGCCAGGGTAAACAATCACGAAAAACAAAGAAATTAAATAAATAAAAATGCTTCCTCCTCTCTTCCTGCCTGACTTCATACTCACCTTCATTTCTTTTAAAAAAATGAATGCAGCCATAAAATATAACATAATTGAATGTGTTCCAATAAAACTTTATTTATAAAAATAGGCCAGCTGCATTTGGCTACAAGACATAGTTTCTGGATCCCTGACTAGAATAGTGAGATGGGAAGACTATAAAACACGATATGAAAATTACATTCAGATACCATGTTTTAGGAAAACTAAAGCATGATGAGATAAAAATACATTTAGAGAGGGACTCAACGGTACACCACAGGAAAAATGTGAAAAGGAATTTTTAGTCCTAGAGGAGAAAATTATTCATTTGGGTACATTATACACTGTACCTGAACACTATACACTATACACCGTATAACACACCTGAACAATGAGTGTCATTCAAATATGAGAAGAGCTATCAGAAAAAAGGGTGGTACCCTAAAAATAGAGCTTATTATTCAACCCATAAATAGGTGTTACTAGAATAGGATTAACTTCAGCTCAATGTAAGAAAAGGCTTTCAAGCAATGTGAATAAAAATGGAGTTGGTTGCCTTTAGTGGCATGCTATTCCCTTCACAGTAGTTATTAAAGAATAAAAAGATTTCTTAACAGTGAACTTGAGACCACGCAAAATTAATAATTGTCATAAATCATCCATAAGTATTGCTGAATTCTGCATCATTGATTCCACCTGTTTACCTTATAAAGACACCATTTCTGGAAAAAAAATCTACCTCAAATTCACTGCAAGAAATACATCTTGCAGCCCAGTATAGGAGCACATGCACACCTGAAACAACATGTTCAAGAAATAATTGTATGAAGTACACTTAATTTTTTCTATTCTAATTCCATTTCATTTCAATTTTTGCTAAAAACACTGAACAGAGACTGCTAAATTGATTTCATGTAAACCACTGTTCTAAGACATGTCCATGGGAGTGTCACCTATGCTTCTGGTGTAAGTAATAATTACTATTTCAATACTATTTTAATATAACAATTAGAAGAAACTCTTTTGCTTGTCTAGGATTCCACTTCTCTTGATTCAGACATCATAAATACAAAGACAAAGCTATACAGATAGATAAACCATGAATCAAAAGGAGTAGTGGGCACACTAGAGAGTGCAGTTTCTTTTCATCAGTACGTTAAATAGGATTGACTGTAGTTAAAAGTATCTTTCTTAACCTTTTCCATTTCCTAAACTCTTTTCTAGAGTTCAGAAAACTCCAGTTTTCATAGGTTCTTAACCCAGGTTGAAAGCAGAGCCTCCCTAGAGTACTGCCAGGCTCAATCCCCTCAACTCTCTAAGTAGAGGGAGCCTCAAGCAGCTAAAATCTGTTAACTAATAGCCTCCAGTTCCTCGGAGGCACCCTAAGCAATATGAACCCTGCGGTCTGAAGGAAGAACAGATGAGTACCAATCAGCAAGTGATGCCAGTATTTGATGAGAATTATGGCCACTACTGAGTGCCAGCTCCTAGAGGTACCCCACCGCATGAGCTCTTCAGTAACCAGAGACAGAACAGCTTGCTGCCCATCATGGACAAGGGACCCAGGGAAGAAAACTGGACACCGACATCACAGTAGGTTAGAAAAGAACAGCTCAAGGAGAGGATGGGAAATGGCTGGGTGAAAACAAACAGCACACCCAGATTCTGGGAGCAACCTAATATCTTTGCTTTCACACTTTCCAGATACTTTTGTCCATTTGAGGCTGTTCAACTCCCCAAAACTCACCATTCAAATATATAGACCAATGAATAAAAGGAATCACTATCAAGATTCCTCGATAAACTTCAAATGGTATAAATTTTAAATGAACATAAAGAGTTCGTTTTTTATTACCTACTTCTTATACTTTTCTTACAGTATAGTGCCTCTGAAGAATTCAAAGAGGTCATCACTTAAAAATCTTGAACATAACTGCATATAGCCATTTTATGTATAAAAATACTAAAAAATTATGTTTATGGTACCAAGTTCAAGTTTCTCATTTTAAAATGTTGGAAAGACTTTATGCAAGATTCACAATAGTCTTAAAATACACTAGTACTTTGTATTTTATTTTTCTTATTATAAAGCATGAAGAAAATATAAAGATTATTTTCACCAAGTCCCATATTCTCCCCAAGACCCTATTCACCTGCCATTCAAATATCTCTGTGTATGCATCCAATATCTAGCACTACCAGCTACTAAGACACCCACGCCGGAAACCCAGAGTCTGAGACAATTTATCTCATAAGCATCTCTGCAATCTGCTCATTCTTTACCACCTCCTCAGTTTTAGATCTCTTTCATTTCTTTTCCTGAATTTCAACTTACTTATTTTTCCCACATGAAGTGAAAATGGTGTTTTAGTATGCAAACAACAACACTGAATTTTCTAATCAACATTCAAATTTTTCAATTCGAACTGCATGAAACACAAAATAGAAGACAAGTCACAAATAAAAACATTAAAACTATCCATTATCCAGGGATAATTGAAAACATTTTGATAAACTGTTACAATTTTTTAATGCTTATATGAAATTAGTACATATTTTATAAAAATATAATCCAAATTCTCATTATTTTCAATGTCTTATACATTAAGCAAATATTTCTAATATAGACATCCTTCTAACATAGACATCCTTCTATAACATATTTTAGTTTACTATGCCTTTATATAGATAGATCATGATTTATTTTACTAATCCTCTACCAAATGACTTTTAAGGATTTTAAATTTTTACCTATTAAAAAAAAAAATCATATGAATATCTTTGTACATGTACCTTTAGTACTAGAATAAATCACAGATCTATGTGGAGTTTTAAGAATTGATAAATAAAATTATTCTCAAAGATTATACGAATCTACACTCTAACCAGACATTCCCTGGTGATTGGTTTTATCACCAATGTTAAATATAATTTATTTTTATCTTTGTCATTTTATTATGTGTTACATTACTGTTTAAATTTTCTCATTTAATTATTCCTAACTGTAAAGTTCCCTTGAATTTCTTTATATTTAGACCAATAATAATGTGTATATTTCAGTTTTCTATTGAAGTGCTCATATTTTTCCCATTAATTTATAAAAGACTTTTATATGTTAAGGATATCAATCATTTATATGTGTATATATATGTAAATATTTTGCCTTTTAATTTTTAATTTGTAGGTAAGAAAGGTTTTTCATTTTATGTTGTCCTATCAATTTTTTTCTTTCTGGCTTAGGAATTATGTTTAGAAAAATATCCCTCACTCCAAAAATCATATAAATCTTCACCAAGTTCACTTCTCTCATTAAAATTATTTGTTTTTCTTACCAATGTTTTCTTTTATATATATTTTACACTTACTGTCAAATTCATCCCAGTCCAGGGAAATTCTGTTGGGATTTTTATTCAAAGATCAATAGGGAAGGAAGCAGGGAGGGGGGGAAATTAGAAGCATAAAGACAGGCAAAAAGGAAAAAAAGCTTTTATTATTTAGGGATTATATGAAAGCTTACACAGGAACAAAAATAATCTACATACAAATTATTAGAAATATTAGAGGAGTTTTTTGAAATAGTTAGATTTAAGATCAACAAAGTCAGTTATCCAAAGTAAGTGAAGTTGCTAAGCTAGGGACCAGACCAATATGCTGGCTTCCTTCTGAACTTGAATCTGTCAAACCAAGAAAGAATCTTTGGGCATATCCCTGTGGTTCAGGCAACTGAGACAGCTGAGGTGTGGACCATGTAAAGCCCAAGGACCTGGGTTCACAACCTGGGATGGGGGTAGGTGGTACAAAATAAACAACTAAGTAAATAAATAAAATGCTTTTAAAGAAAGAATCTCCATGCTTTGGTAAAAGACACTCCACAACCATCACTGATTTCTTTCCCTTGGGCTTAGGTTGCCTTGCAGCAAAGACTTCTGCAGCAATGATCTGAAATTCCATCACCCTGCACTGATTGCTTTTACCTAGCAAAGAAGTAGTTAGATGCTATGAAGTTAACTGAGTTTCTGATTAAGAGAAACTGTTAGTGATTCTGTTGCTGTTTCTCATCCACATGTAGTTATACCAAATAACTTTAAACTTGAGTCTTCTTTTTAGTTAAAAGTCAAAAATCCCAATTATCTATTTTTCAGTACAAATTCCTGTCTTATTAAACAAAAATCTTGACAAATATATAACCTGCAACATATTCCTTACTCCTTTAAATGCCAATCAAAATCCAAGCACAGGACCAGGAAACAAGCCTCACTTAGAACCTCCTTACTTTTAGTTTCTGTGCTTCTCCTCTTACTTTCAGCAGCTCAGTTATAGAGTCCACAAAGCCCTGGTAATGAAAGTTGCACATTTTCTCAATTTCTCGGTCATGATTACGGATGCGCGTTTCAAGCTTCTCCATGAATCGTCCATGTTCCTCACCATCATAGACAGACCTTTAAAAAAAAATGAAGTGAAGGTTATACTAGATTTACTTCTAAGAAAGAAACAGAATTGCAAATTCAGAAACAAATTTATTTGGAAATTAGATAGGTAGAGTGCATAAACCACATTCCAAATGAATTAAATTTTGTTTCTTCATTCATTTAAAAATAGGTGAATATCTGACAGTATTCATCACAAAACGAAACAACTGAATTACAACTCCTTTGTATCTTTCTTTTTCAATTAAGCTAATCTAGAAAAACTTAATTTTGGACAAACCAGATTATCCAATTACTCCATGATCATAGCCAATAAGACGAACAATGTTAGAGAAAAAAAACTGCAAAGCTGTTCTGGCTAGACTTAGTTTAGCCAAATACAAATCTAAGTTGAGCATTCACTGTCCTAGATATTACTAGTAAAACTATAACACTAATGCTCTGGTGGAGTAGTATTTGGATATGCCACCTCTAGCTGGCATTGTCCACATGCATGCCAGGGATTTGGGTTCTCAACCTCAGGGAGAACAACCAAGATGAACACTAAATAAAATAAGGTGATTCTTCTTCCTCTCCCTTATTGCATGCCACCTCTGCTCATCTTCACTCCTGCCTGCTTTCCTTTAAAAACACAAACAAAACCATCATACCACCAACACCACCCAAAAAAATCACTTTGTATTCTTTGAAATAACTGTGTGTGAGCATCTTACTTTCTCCTCTCTTCCCATCACTTGCAGCTGCTGACCTGACTACATACTTCACATTAAATTAAAAAAAAAAAGACTATTCTTACTCTTCCAGTTGCTTAGGTCTGTAACTCCTAGTCTATCCACTCTCCTATAATATTTTAAAAGGGGTTTCAAGCTCTTATCTACAACCAATCCTTCCTCTCAAGAACTTTGTTTTGCTAATATTCCTGTCATCCCTCCCTGCATCATATATTTTTCCAACTTTACCAGATCATTCTCATGGGTATATAAAAATGATTTTAAGAAACCTGTTCTTACCTTCACATTTCCCTCCAGCTATTATCCTTTCTCTGCTTACCTTCCCAACAAAACTCCTTTCCACTTCATTACTCACCTCCCAGTAGTTAACATTCTTCTGACTGCAACTAACAGTAGTTTGCTATGACTTAACACTCCCTCCCCTTCTGGAAATACTCTTTCCTCTAGACTTCAATAATATAATGCTAATATGGTTTTTACCCTTTCACTGACATGCTTTTTTAATTTCCTTTCTGGGCTCGACCAATTCTGTTATTTTTCTAAATAATCTTGAAACCACTTCTCTTCTCTAATTATGCTCCCTCACCAAGCAATTCCATCTAAACCCCTGGCTTTAATATACCATCTACATAGCAATAACTTTCTAATCTATACCTAGTATTTAGAACACACTACCCTGAGCTACCACTTAACAACTCCAATTGGATTTTTTAAAGCTATCTCAAATTTAACACACAAAAAAAAGTCATCTATCACCAAACTAGCTCCACTCCCAAACCTGTTCTTCCTTCAAATCTTCCCATCACTCACCTACCCCATCACATCTAATGCCCAAGCCATCTAATGTCCAAATCCAGGAATGATTCCTAATTCATCTCTTAGCATCATACACTCCATGCAATCCATTAATAAAATCCTGACAACTCAACTCCAAAACATATCTTAAAACTGACCACGACCCACCATTTTTTAACCATTTCCACTAAAATCCTAGTCCAAATATATATATATATATATATATATATATATATATATATCTCAAGACCACACGGGACCAATGTGGTAGCCTCCTAAATGTCTCCATCCTACACTCCCAATCTGCCCCACTCCCTACCCCAAAGCAATAGTTGAGATGTTATCCCATGTTTAAATCTCTCCAATGGCTTCTCTTTACAAAAAGAATAAAAATATTAAATCATTATTGTGGTCTATAAGACCCTATATAATCTAGCTTCTGATTAGCTCCATAGCCTCACTGCACCCCTCTAGTTCCTACTCCTACTTCCCTCTGGCCTCTATGCTCCAGCTATACTAGCTTTACTTTCAAGCCTCTACCTGCATCAGGTGTTCTCTTTTTGCTATTGTATTATTAGTAATGGTCTTCTGTCATATCTTCAAAGAACTTCATCCCTCTCAAATCCATGGTTTATTCTCTAATACTCCCTGAAATCCATGCCAATTATAAGCTGCAGGGAAGAACTCCATATGGCAGTATGTCTGCCATAGTCATCACTGCACCTCTAGAATAGTACAGATAGATAGTAGACAGTGAGAGAACATCCATTAACTAAATTAATGCCTAACATTATCTCTAAGACCCATTTGATCTCTGACATTCATTAAGCAAATACACATTTTCTGGCTCTGTAGTTAGTGTGAGTGCCAGATCACTACCCTGATTCTGTGGATCATAAGAACACTCTCTCAGAAGGTCAGTTCTACTACCCAATACTCAGCAGTGACCATAGAAAACACGTATATAAGTTTGGTTTTCAGTAAAAATTCTAAATACTTACTCAAAAAAGCAAGAGCAATTGAGCTTCATTCTCCTTCCTTTGAGATAAAGGGAAATGGCCTTCAAATACATTATAAACAATCTCTCCTTAGGCAAGCAAGACACTGGAGAATAACCACCTGCCTTAAGGAACTATTTGGATACCAAAACAGAATCTACCACTGACATTTCAATGAACCGCAAATAAGCAGAATGCTTCCCCTTTCATAAGTAAAAGAAAGGTTTCTATGTAAACACAACAGCCCTTGCCTTTTGAAGAATAGAAATAACCACTAAAAACTCACCAATCTAAATGGCATAAATAGGTATTATCCAATACTACACAACCTTTTGGTTTCACACTCAGTTATATTGTGACCAGTAAAACTTTCATTTTTAACTCCAAGTGTCTATATTAATATCACAAAGACAATGTCAAGGAGAAGAAAATGACAAAGTTAAGAAATTCGTAACTTGGCATACCCTGCTGGAGAAGCGGTTAGGTCAACTGCCTCCAAAGGAGCGCAGGCCACATACCCTTGGGTTTGAGTCTCAAATCTCGGTGGGAAACAACCAGTGCAAACAACTGAATAAAAAGGAAATA
This sequence comes from Solenodon paradoxus, assembly GCA_004363575.1. Lineage (NCBI taxonomy): Eukaryota > Metazoa > Chordata > Mammalia > Eulipotyphla > Solenodontidae > Solenodon > Solenodon paradoxus. The sequence goes on along the minus strand of RJWH01002477.1, from coordinate 123,719 downwards.
AAATGCTTCTTCCTCCTCTTCCTCTCTCTTCCTATCTGCCTGCCTATTCACCTTCATTCTTGAGTACACCTTTCTTTAAAAAAAAAAGAAATTCATAACCTATAGTAATAATGCCTCCCTAGTTCTCTGAACTACCTATAAAAAAAAGCATAAATCAAAAAAAGGAAACATGGATTTTAGCTGCCTTACTGTGTGGCCTTGGTTTGAGCACTATAATTAGTAAGAGTCTTTCACCAACTTAGTTCTTCATTTAGAAAATAGGAAGCAATCAATTACAAATTGTCTGAAATATCAGGATTAGTTCCAAATTTCTACAGCTCACTTCTACTTTTAAGTTCAGTCAATAATAACATAAAGATCACCCATTTTCAGAATTATGTAATTATGTAGTTTAAAACAAGTTAATGAATTCTCTACATCCTTATCACTAGTTTTCACTCTTTCTCCTACCTCAGGACCTTCATTATTCTAATATCCTCTTCATAATGATGCTGAGTAACATGAAGTTTATAGTGGACCCAGTGGATACCTTGAGAATTTAAAAAGTCAGAATAAAACATAAAACCCATATATTTTAAATACAGAATTTTGGATTATATAATAAACGTTGTTTCATGGATATGTACTGGGAAATTCATGAGTCCCTGATTTTATGTGGAGTTTCTATGTCTAGGCAGAATCATATACATGCATACATGTGTGTGTTCATGTATACATGTATGTATATGTATGTATGTATGTATGTGCGTGTATTGTTAAGGTCAGTTGGTCCACAGTTTCTATCTGGTTACCATAAGGTTAAAAACTACTTGTTAAAACATTTTATTTCAAATCGTCAACCATATGAAAAGGCAATTATAGATCACTACCTAACAATTCAACTTGAATCAGCATTTCAAATACATCTTGGTCTTATTCAATGATAAACATAACAGATACAAAAGACTAAAACAAAATATAAACAAATCTTACATTCTGGAAAGGTCATAGATGTACTTAAGCTAACCAAATATTGGTAATCAACATTGCACTTGAACAAAAATTAGCTTCCCACACCCCCCACCCCCAACAAATGACTTAGAGTAGAGAAAGACTGCCATCTAGTGATGACTCATTTTAAACATTCCTTGAAACAAGATGATGTGGTCAAGGACTGCATAATTACAAATCTAAAACTATATTTGATAATATCTCCCAGTCAAAGATTTACAACTAGTTGTTACAGAATACTTTATATAAAGGACTCTAATGTTCAAATTTCCATGTGCACTATAAAGCAGGATTTTGAGAAAAAGTCACATGCTTTATTTAACATGCCTGTGTGTAGCACAGTCAAATAATGCTATTTAAGAAATAAAATGCACCATTGGTTTAATTATTTACGACAATCCAAAAAGTATTCTAGTAACTAATAAAATGTAAACCAGAAGAAATTCTGGGAAATTAACAACTTTTTATAGCCTAAATTTTGACTCAACTACATAAATGCTGCCTTGTGGAATATGGTTTCAAAAGAACCTCAAATAAACCACAGGTTTTTGCAAAAAACAAAATGTCTTATCCTAGAGTCTATAGATGTGCATATTTCTAAACATCCCACCTAGATTTCATGTGCATATGAAGAGCAATTTTAACTTGTAAGATGGTACTTGAGGAATTCTATTCAACAAATATTTATCATTCCCCTGTACTAAAGCAATACAAGATTTTACCACTTAGTAAAGCTTAAATCTGTTTGTCAAAAAGAGAAAAATAAATAAATATGTTATGAGCATATGTTATCACATTTATATTCTATGCACCTTATAAATCAGACATTATTCCAATTTTACAAATGAGGAGCCTGAAACCCAAGATGAAGTAATTTGTCAAATTCACACAGCTAAAAGTATGCAAGTCTCCTAGAGTAAGGAAAGCAAGAAAGTCACATGGGCCCCTAAAATGTTAAGAGTTAAATGAAGTCTTAGTGATAAAATATAAAGTTCTTACAGTACATCGGAGGAAACCGAGGCCTAGAAAAGTTAAAGCCTTAATCTAAATTATAGTGCTTGTTACTAATACTACTGTTTCTAACTCCCAAAGAAAAGACAATTAGGAAAAGCTAATGCAATATGAAGTTCAACACAAAGCTAAGTAGGAGGGAAGGAGGGAAAAGGCAGGGCGGGAGGGTAGGCATGGTTAGTTCTACGTCAACATGAGTCAGTTTCCTATTAGTTGTTCCTGTAAGACCGCTATTCCACTCTTCCTTCTATTGGAAGAATACCAATTTGCGCTGATATTTTACCTTCCCATCCTACCGCAAGGGGTAAATACTAATTGATCCAGAAATCAATCATGGTAATTCCATTTATCAGTCGGTGACCATTTAAAAGATGATACACACTGACTAAGGTACAATTTCAATATCCTAAAATGCACATAGCAATGTAGACCAAAGAAATAATGAGCCTTTAAAACGGGGCAGGGTATATACAACTCTCACCTATGAGAAGTAAAGGGAAGTCTGGCAATGAGGTCCAAAGAAAAGTTTTTATCTTCCTGAAGGATTCAGAAAAGAAACTCTTTTTCCTACTTTGGACGTTGTCCTATATTATGACTGAGGAGGCAGCAACTATTTTAAAATGAGGAGGTATTGCCAATAACCTGAGGGTGGCAAAGAGGAAAAATGGAAAACACCTAATCTCTAGACTTCACGTCATGTAAGTTAACACATTTCCTGTTATAAGGAAAGTTGCTTATTTCCACTTGCCCTCAATATTCTGCTATTTGCAAACGTAAGTATCCTAAATGCACTACATTGTCTGGAATTCAAAGACAGCAGGCAAATCAAAGAAAGAGTCCACAGCAAATCAGCCTACATGATATAAGGAATATGGTTCCTAGGACCTAGAATGCTCTTCTTCGTTTTTTCTAATTGAATAAGGAGTTAACTCCCACTCACTCTTCAAATTTCACCTTGCATTTTACTTTTTTAAAAAAACACTCTAATTACACAGGCCCTATTATGTGTTCCTCCTTTGTTAAAAACACCATAAAAATATATTAAACTATACTCTGAATGCTCATACACTTGTCAATTTCCCCATTCGAGAACATTCATCTCCTTGTAAGCAGAGACTGTCTTGACTATTTTATCTCCAGCTCCAAGCACATGGCCTGGCCTAGAAGAGATCCTCTAAGTATGCTGAAGATGGAGAAAGAAAAGTAAGGATGAGAAACTAATTGAAAATGGGTTCTGTTTCAAAAATGGATGCAAAAGAGTATCACGTCAAAAAAAAGTGTTATCTGTTGAGATGTTTTCAAAACTAAGGAAAACTTTAAATTACAAAGGACTGAACATTGTGCTTTTTCTTTCAGATTAATTTTTAAAATTGCTATTCTAATCTTCTCTTTCACATGTTTCTTAAGTTTTGTCATGGTTTTAGTCCTGAAACATTTTCTTCTTCTTAAGTTCCACAAAAGCATCATTAGCATTTTTGTTTATTCCAAAAGTTAAAAATAAAGTGGAAAAACAGATCTGAGCATGATGTTGAAAGAAAAATTGCAGGAGGTCAAGAGAAGTTTAAAGTCTCCTTCACTCTATCAATTTAATTCAGACCTTATTTTGGTAATGTGGATGCTCTCAGTGGGGAAAGCAGACCACTAGACCACTGTATCTCATCATCAGGGAAAGCATATGCTTGTGTTAATGAAGTCTAAGTCAAAGACCAGACCCAAATGGCTTTGTACTGCCACAGGAGATCAAATGCATCTAAATTCTTTGCCACCCTTGCCAATACCAACCTATCCATAGGCTTCACCCAGCAGAGCCCATGAACCAAAAGAATGCTGAGGTGGAGATCTCCCTCAAAGAAGAAGGGGAACTCCATGCTTTCAAGATAGCTATTTTCAGAGTTCCAACTGGCACCTAGCCAAAGGGTCTACTAAAAACCTGGTATTAGTTACACAGGCACAGGAAAGTGGAGAAAGGGAACTTATCACAAAACATCAGTCAAATCAACAACAGATTATTAGAAAATAAACTAATGAAAGCAAGAAAACTCCTAATTAAGGATAAAGAGACTGCCATAACTAAATGATAGTCACACTGTTAGAATAATCACAAGTAACTGAAGACACGAAGGCACTACAGGATATGTTAGAGGTTTCATTTTTGTCTCTGTATCAATTTATGTTAAGTGCAAAAAGATTTATTCCATTGTAGTTTTCAGTGGTGGTCATGAAATCTGGCAGCTGGAGGTAGATTACAGATGTTGTTGCCAAATAAAAGCAATAATCTACAGTCTGGTAATACTTGCTGCATGTAACCTGGGAAACTGCTTAAAGCAGAGGAGTAGTAGTACAGTTGGTATATACAGGGTTTTAATTAAAATTGGTAGCTGCATGTAACCTGGGAAACTGCTGAAAGCAGAGTAGTAGTAGTACAGTTGGGATATACAGGGTTTTAATTAAAATTGGTAGATTAGCTTCAGCCTCATTGCATAAAATTCAAGTTTCAAGTTTAACATGTAAATGTGCACAGTTGGAGCCAAATGAAACTAATGAGTCACTTAATACCACAATCAAAATGAGTCTGAATCTAGAATATTTGATCAAACTCCTCAGGATTCGTCATGAAAGATATTAAGTATATAATTAAGTAATTACACTGAATACATGTATAAATATTTTAATGACTGTTCAATAATTGAAGAAATGCTCAGTTCCCACACTTAAGATTACTATCATGGTCCAATGAGAGAGATCACAAAACCAATAATAAAGAAAAACAAACCAATGATCAGGTATTGAAAACACTTCAGTGAATAGTCCTGCTCTACTTATGCACATAGATTAAAAGAAGGCTTAACAAAAAGAAACCAGTCAAGTTTCAATCAAACTGCAATAAATATGTGACATCATTTGTAGATATGTATATTATTTATAACATATGTAGACATATGTATATACATATATATGTATTATATATAGCACTATGCTATATATGCATGTGTGATTACACAATCACATGCACAAAACACATACATACACTTTTCTAAGATTTCTGAGAAGTTTTCTAAGAATCGTCAACATCACATTCAACTCCTGATCCAATTTCACCCTCGAGAGGTTTTTATTGACATCCTACGGTAACAAGTGACCATAATTTAAAATTCTTTAAGTCTGTAAGCAATGCTGACTCAAAAAAGGATGGATATAAGGTATCATAATAGCTTTCATCATAAAAAATGATTGAGTAGGCAAAATAAGGTACAGTCAGTTCCATGAATAACAGGGAAGATTAGGTATGCCATAAAAAAAAAACCTAAAACTACTGAAGTCAGCTTCTAAATCTTTTTGAGTGTGTAGTTAAGCAGAAAAGAAAATTTAAATATCCAAAAGTTAAAACAAAATTAGAACGGGAATCCAATTCTATCAATTGCTTATAACCCAATACTTCTATTCTATAGCTATACAGAGAACAAGAGACAAAGTCTAGAGTCACAGAAGGTAGGGAGTGTAATCAGAGGCCTCCAAATGCATAAGAAGCCAAGATCTCCAAGACCTACAGCCTTAGTGAAAGATCAAGTAGAAAAATTCTTCCCCATAGAAAATCGAAGCGAGTTAACTGTCTGGTACTTGGCTGGGGGTGTGGTGAGAGTGCTACTGTGGTCATCTGAAGCCATAACCTAGCATTCTCTCAGAAAGGAAGCCCATATTCATATGATTAATACTATCTCTGTGATCTGAGATACTCAGGTATCATTTATTTTTAAAGTAGTGCTAGACTGGTTGCTAGTGCCCCCCAAAAATTGACTAAAGCAAAAACAAATCTTCTCTAAGATTTCATCTTAATCCATCTTAACCCATACTTTCAAGAATTCTCACAAATGGCATTCATTTGAATTGGAACTTGGGCATAAAAAAACCATAAAACAATCATCAACAGAAACACAAACAACAAAATCAGATTTGCAAAAGATTAGAAACAATTTTGTGAATTTTAAATAAATGTGTAATGTGTTTAAAGACATATAAGAGAATTATAAATAAACAGACACACTGGGAAAGAGATATCAAACCTTTAGAATAAAAACTACAATAAAAGATATTTATTAAATAGGAAACATCAATATTTAACTGGGATATATACAAAAACTTTCATAATATACAGCACAGAGAGACAAAATATAGAAAGTGTTTTAGCTCATTCAGATTCCTTTAATACATATCACAGATGGACAGCTTATACACAACAGAAATTTGTATCTCACAGTTCTGAAGGCTGGAAGTCCAAGATCATGGTTGGGTGAGTGGCCTCCATGATACCTGACTTACATCCTCACATGGCAGAAGGGGAAGCAAGTTCTCTGGGATCTCTGTAAAAGCACTAATGCCATTCATGAAGGCTCCGCCATCAGGACCTAATCACACCCCAAAGATTCCACCTCCTAACCCCATTACCCTAAAGGTTCAGATTTCAACATGAATCTTGAGGGGACACAAATATTCAATCTATAGCAAGAAACATTAAAGAAGATTAAGGCAAAAAACAGGCTGGGTTTAATGGGAGCTCTAATAAGAAATGATAAATCGATAATATTCACAGAAATAGCCGAGAATTTCCCGGAATGGATAAAGATACAAGGAAATGATCATCCTCAAAATAAAAAGACAGACCTAGAAACCTTACCAAAAGTAGTTTCCCAACAGAGGAACAGCATTCTTCTCTGTTTAGTGACATCTATGAACATTTAAAACTGATTGTGTATTTATTCATTTTCTTCATGGTTCAGCTTCAATACTGTATATATAACCTTACTCTGATTAAGCTAATTACACAAATATGTGAACCCATCATTCAAACATTTGATGTGTCTTTTATCTACAGTATCTATTTCAAACTGCTGCCTTCTACTTAAGATCTCAACCTTAAGATCTCAACCTTATTCCCAACAGTTTCTTTCACAACAAATTGCTTTCCCACCTATTTCATAAAGAAAAGTCAAGCTTATTAGGCATGGATTTTTTTTTAATTTTATGTTTCTATTTAATAAAAAAATCTATAAAATAAAAACTAATATACAGTGACAAAGAAGATGCATATCTTCCTGAGGAGGGAGAGGAGGAGAGGCAAAAGAGAATTACAGGTAGGATGCTGAAGATGGCACTATCTTGATTTGGGTAACAGCTTTATGGATGCATAGATAATAAAAACATTAAATTGTATAGCCCACAGATGCAAAATTTTAAATGTCCCTTATACTTCAATAGAGCTGTTTCAGAACAGTATAATACAGATATAGAGCCTGGGTTATATATTCGTATAAAGTCTATAAGATACAAAGTTGGGAACGTTTGAATGTAATATACTAAGAATATAATCCCCAGCTCCTGAAGTACAGTTCTATAGTGCTTAATTTTTACCAGTTTTTAAATTGTGTTTCCCTCTTTTCTGTATCCTGTCACATTATCTGTTTCTTTGTTTCTTAGATGTCCCCAGTCACAAACATATTCTTAAGCTTAAAATAATCTTCTTTATAATAATGAATCATTATGATGTTCATATTAATTTAACTTTCATGAAAAAACATGAATGAAAACCATTATCTGCTAACTTCATAAAGAGGTAAAAATTCATTTTTAAGCAAAAATTAACATGGTCTTTATATAGGTCTTTATTCCTTATATTTCTGACTGCATTAAATAACCAGAATGACTTTAGGTTTCTTTAAACAACACACAGATGATACATTACTTCAATAGGATATTTCACCTCCTAAATTTTATTGGCTTGATAACTAAATACTACATGTTGTTTTAATGCCAACAAAAAAATCAGTGGATTACTAATGACATAAACCATTTTCCATAATAATTATTTAATAAGAATGCCTGGAAATTAGCATGTCATTTCATTATTAATTTATTCTTACCATTATTGTTATAGTTTATTTTAATTTGATTGCATATTTTATGTGGAAGGGAATAGTCAAGTGAGAGAAGAGGATAACATACTCAGACTAAAAATATTAAATCATAACTTCTTATTTTTAAGCTACTGAATGAGCTACCACTATCCCTAAAATGATTTTTGCATCATCATAAATTTTTTTCTTGGTGAATAAGTGTGAAAAGTGAAACGACGCAGGCATGAATCTTTTTAACTTTCTGATTTCCAACATACAGTCTATCTGTAGCTCTGCCCTTATATATGAACCTTCTTATCTCAGTGAAATAGATATCCTATCTCAATGTAAAATTAACCCTGTTCCAAAAATCCCATTTATCCTCTACTAGTCCCAGAAATGTCACTCCATCAATACTTTTTTTAATGAATTCTGTACTTTTAAGTGTTTCGACTCTATTGACCTCTTTCTCTAAGCAAAATATTACTTCCTTTTGACAAAACATCCCAGCATCTTCTGATGATTTCCCTTCTGACATATTCTCCCTCTTTCCCCCCTCCACTCTCTCTCCTGTTAAGATTATTGAAAAAGCAGTCTACACTCATATTGACTGCCTCCATTTCCTCACAAAGACTTGTTCTTCAACCCAGTAGACCTCTCCTTACCCAATGAACCTATTCTTACGAAGGTCAACAAAACCCTATCAAACTAAATATTTATTCTTCGGTTCATCGTTTACCTGACTCCTCTTTTGTATGTGACACCAATAATCATTCCCTCTTTCTTAAATCTCTCTTCCCAGGACTTCCACTTCATTCCTATTTCTTAGTCTCTAATAATTCTTCCTTCTGACCCTCAATAGCTGTATGACTTAATCTCCTCTCATTCTTATCAGAGATATCATCAGTACTCCGCTTTCATCATTAATTAAACATCTTCTGTCCCCAAATCAATAACACAGGGCATATCTCTGTTAAATCCTATCCAAACAACATTCATCCTCAAAAACATCTCTAACTGTGTCTGTCAAAAGTTAAATTCATTAGTTTTCTACACAAATGTATACTTCTCTCCTACATTTACCATCTGAGTTGAAGGTACCACCACCCACTCAGTTATCTAAACTAAAAATATGTAAGATAAACTTGATTCCTCACTCTACCTCACACCTCCCTCCAACTTAGCACCAAGACCTACCAATTCTCATTCCATAACATTTTAAATTTTAAGTTTCAACATTTAAAATTTCTCTAAAGACAAGCACTAGAGTTAGTGATAAGCATTCTTACTTAAAAACTAAAGGCATATCCTAGTAGAGCAATCTGTACTTCAGCTAAAATGTCAAATAGAAAAAGAAGGAATCAGAGAAAGAAGAGAAGGACCTTAGAAGGTTCAAGGAAATCTATAATAGAAGAGAAGTGTCTGGGAATAATTTGTTACTCCCTAATTCTCCTCTAACCTCCTCTGGAAGCTAGAAGAAAGATGATGATTAAACTGCAACGAAACCTGGCTCTGAAGGAAACTGGTAATTCTGGCTCTTGATGCCAATAGAAGGGGGAGGGTGGTGGCAGTCCCTACCGGCTTTTAGAAAAAAATTGCTTCCAGGTGGAAATTTTTTATGGTACTGTGCAGCCTGGAGCCATTTTTTGCTTTCCTTCTTAACTACTGATGATTAAACCATAGACAATCAGGCTGCAACAATGGAAATAGTCAGATAGCTCCCAAACACCATGGTTATATGCTCTAAATTACCAAGCTAACTCTCAAAGAAAAGAAAAAAAATTGTTGGTAAAGTTTTGTTTTTTTATCTTTTAAGGGGGACGGCAGGGTGTAGTCTGTTAAAGATGTGTATTTGGTAGAACATTAAAAAGTAGTCAAGAACACTGTCTCCTAATGATAAACATCAGCCTTATACAAGGCTAAACATTGTAATGTAACCATCAGGACAATGCTAACGGTCCTGGTACTTAGTAGCAAGTTTTCATTATTTTGACCTGGATTGTCATAATAACCTCATATTAAATGATTACCACAGGAGTATACAAGGAGAAATTCTACCACATACCATGTGGACAGCTAAGTAGATTTATACCTGATCATGGTTCTGAAAAAGCCTAAGTGCAATTATGAGTTTGTAATGACCATTCAAGAACATGAGGGGGAAATTTTACTTATGGTACCAAGTCAGAACTAAAGCATAAAAGATTAGAGACCAATCAATCATTTGATCACCCAGCAATTTAATCTAGGAAATCTTACTATATCATTATTACCCAGAACATTAAAAGATAAATTCAGCTCAAAATTACAAAATAACAGTGAGAATAAGTATTTTTTAAAATATGTACCAAGACTTTTGTTGAACACATTAGATACCCTAACTCATTTATTACTCAAAAATAATCCTATGGAATAGATATCATTATCATTTGAACTTCACTGAACTATTTTCAGTGAACTTCCTTTTACTAGAGATGTTTCATCAGAAACTGGACAAGTAAGTGATAGTAATATTAAGAAAAAATTGAACTTGCGTCTAAAAGGTTAGATTAGGTCTCAGGTTCCTTTTTCTGTGTGCTTTTATATTTAAGAAAGTTTTTTTAAATGGGATAGTCTAATCAAATGCTTCTATGTGAACTGAAATGCTTCAGTTGTAAACTGAAAAAGTAGTTCCTTTCATTGAAAGTTCACTTCACACATGGAGCAACCTTTCTGACTTTGCAAGTACACAGAAGCATTCACCTTTCCCAGCTAATTAGCAAGGATAAGATGAAAGAAATAGGCTGAGGGAGAGAAAAAGGAAGACGGAAGAGAGCACAATGAGGACAAGAGGGCAAAAGAGAAGAAAAAACTATTTATATAAAATCATATACATATCCCGTATGAAGGAAAATATGTATAAATATTTCATTCATAACTTCAGCAAAAATAAATAAAAGACATAGCAGAAAATACCCAAATAATATAACTGGCAATATCTGAGCAATACAATTGTGACTTTTTTCTTTCTACTTTACTGTAACATTAAATTTTGTTGAAATAAACCTATATTGCCTTTACAATTTAAAAAAAGAAAGGCATTTAAGAGAGTCTAGAATAGCAACTAGTTTTTAGTAGATTCTCAACAGAATATTAATTGAAATAAAAGACAAACAACACCAGGATAACTTGGGGTCTAATTTTTAATAATTGTCAAAAAAACCAAATAAATATTTTTTTAAAAGCTACAATGGGGATTTCTTTTCATAATTTATCCCCACAAACACAAGAAGTAATCACCACTGGACAGAATTTTTTAAATTAAGTATCTATTCCATATGCCAAATTTATCTTATTATTGATCATTATCTCAAAACAAATTTAAATCATACCTATGTTTGATACCCTGAAATTCTTAATTTGAAAACTGATGTAGCAGTTTCCCTTAAATTGCAATTATGAAACCCACTATTTAATGTTCTTTCATAATCCTTCAAAAGAGAGGAGACGAAGGGAGTCTCAATGGTTATTTTGATGGAAGCTCTGGTCCTAAATCATTCGTGAACTGAAAAAGTAGGCCATTTTTCCACTTTTTCCTATTACAATAGGAATTACAATGATATGCAAACAACTCCCTACCAATATTGTAAAGCCATTCTACAAAAACAGTGTATGCTTTGGACAAAAATAAAACAAGATGTTGCAACAGAACTGAGGTTACCAAAAGGGAATGGGGCGGGCCGGGGCAAATGGTGGTGGAGCCCACTGGACAATGGGGAAGAACACTCGGTGATTTGCTGGAGGGCAGGGTGTGTGGAAATAGATCTAAGAAATGAGGAACCTATACATAGGAAATTATTTCAATGTGCAGAATAATTACTACAATAAAAAAATAAATAAATCAAGATGATCCCTTCCATCCACATCATGAGAACCATGTTCCCATCATGCATCAATAGTGCATCTTTTTTTCATAGAAGCATTGTTTAGACTAGCCCATGTTTTAAATCCTTCCTCAATATAAAAGTGTACAGAAAAAGGAAACTCAGAAATGATCAAACAAAATCTCACAGGCACAATTTTAATGTTTTCTCCATGTCTCTATCACTTTCTTATCTAGTTTCTGATGAAATATCTCTCATTAAAGGAAGCTCATTACAATCCCATTTCAACTGCTATTGGAAAATTTTTATACAAAAGTAAAATTTGCCTTTCAATAAATTTCACCATTTATCTATCTCATTTTTGTTTCTCAAAAACATCTCCTGCATCCCTCCCTTTCCTTCTCCAGACTAATCAATCTCAAGTTACTCTTCAACTATTCCTAGGCAGACCATAGTTGAAAACAGAACATGGCTTTCTGGCCCCTCAATGGACTGGGTCCAAGGCAACTCTACTGCCCCTGTAACAGGTAAGCCTGGTTTTTCAAAATGGAACAAAACTGATGGTCAGGAAACATGAACGCAGTGGTACTGCCCCATTTAAAATGGGATTTATGGTCAGTCTAACTATTCCACATATAAACAGCCTTTCAATTCAGTTTTTTACCCTCTAAATACGTTCCGGTAGGGAAAATTCTTCTGAAAGCATAAAACAATGACAGTATAATAGTGGTCAAGAGCACAGGCTTCAAAGCCAAACTTCCTGGATTCAAGTCTTGGTTCTACTCACTTGCTTTGTGATCATAGGCAAGTTATTCAACTTCTCTGTACTTAAGTTTCCACATGCATACAACAGCGAGCACTTCATGCAGCTGCTGTGTGAAGATTAAATAGCATGATATAAGCAAAGCCTTCAAAACAGTGCCCTGGCACACAGAAAGCATGCTATCAATAACAGTAATTCTAAAATTAAACTTCTTTGACTGAAACTAGAAAAATAAGACACGTCTTTAACTCTGTAACTCAACCTGTATTAAAGCAGCGTAACAATAATGCTTTAGTAGTTTTGGCAGTCATATCATGCATTATGAGCTTAAAGTCATACGAAATCTTTTAACTTGTTTTTGTAACTTACTATATTCATTCAGTTAATATTCTGAATCTACAATTTATACCCTATTACAATTATGGTTCACTTTTCCAATCTTTTGATATCTTTTGAAGCAATGTTTTTGTCATTCAACCTTGGTTTCCATGTTTCCCTTTGTTAAGTGGGTACATGAATATTTGCACAAAAGAAAACACACAATGGGCAAGGGTGGAAATCAAAGCACCTCTAGCATCTAAGAAAGGAGAACCGTGGAAAACACAACATATGAAACTGAGATTTTTTGGTTCCATTTTAAGGGGGCAGGAGGGCACATTAATCACATAAAATGAAGTAGAGAACTTGAAAAAAATCAATGGTCAATCTTTTTTTAAAAAGTCAGAAAATAGAAGAATTCATCAGCCCTACTTCCTTTAGCCAACATTCAGCCCCCCAGCTGTGTCCAACTTGGAGAGAACTTGCCATGAGCCAAAGCTTTTAATGTCCGTCCCTTTTGAAGGCACAGTGGAAACAATACCCCAGAACAAAGGAGTTGCGTCAGTGAGTTCTCTGCTCTTTCAAGTTGGAAGGACAGTTGATTCACACCATGTGTCAAAGAGAAACACAAGTTAGAACCAAGTGAGATAAATGTATGCCTCATGAGTTGTTTAATAAGTTTTAAAAAAATCATCTTTACAACTAATTATAAGCAAAATATTCTGTTCATCCTCCTTCTCCTATGTTCCTTCCCTTAAAAAGAAACTCTAAGACAATTCATAACTCAAAGGCCAGAAATACTCCATCAAGAAATCATTTTCAAAAGTGTATATAAAGTGTATATCCAGAACGTAATCTGGATCATATTGCCAAAACACTGCCCCAGTATATCACAATCAGCCTGGTGAGTTTCGTGATGGTCATGGTCTTTGATTAAAAACTCACTTCTATCATTAAATGTCTCTACAGTATATAGTCACCCTAGTGTCCACTCTACTCCAGCATTTTACTTTATACCTAGACCAAGAAAGCAAATGCATATCAATACTGTGCAAGATTAAAAAAAAATATCTTAAAACAACCTTGATTTACACAAATTTATTTGGGAAAATGATCCTAAAACAGCAAAATAAAATTTAACAGAATGAGTGGTACCTAAACTCTAACCATAAAATAAAGGTTGGGGAAAATATGTTAAGAGAGATATCTTCCTAAAAAGAGAAGTCACTAAAACTGCATGGTTGGTTCAATATTAAGGAATTAACAATGGATAACTGAGAAAGTAAATTACCCTAGCATAAAAATGTTACCTATCTGCTTAAGACCTCTTGCATATTTTAATTACTCATCTATTATAAATTATCTATTATAACCAATCAATCTGATTTAGAGCATATACTTCTTTAGAGAATCTGAATCCTAACACAGGTCAGCTCTGAAATCAGCAAAATGATGGTCTAATATGGCCCCAAATATCACTAAAGAAACAAAGATTGCTTACCTCCAAGTTACTTCTCCAAAGGGTTACACTAACGTCACTCTTTCAAAGCTATGAAATATTATCACATTCTATTTCTCCAATGTTTATAATAACTCAATTATTCACTTAACGAATGAAAATTGGGACAACTTTTAAAAATGCTTAAATACAAAACAAGAAGAAATAATTTCTAAAAGTAGAAAAAAAATAACCATTAAATAATAAGGGACCACAGTGAGTTAAAGAGAAAGTATTTTCTCAGAAATTTAAGAAAACTGATTATACTAGACATTTTTCCATCATGGGCCCATTTTAACAAGTATTTACTGAAAATTTACTAAAAAGAAAAAGACAATGTTTCCTTTTGAGAGAGCTCAAACTGTACATAGTAAGGAAAGACACAAGGAAACACAATTAAAGATAATTATAAATATGCACAGGAATTAACAAAATGTTTAAACACATATACTTTGCATTATACTAAGGCAGATTAATGTTCACAGTGAATTAGTCAGAAAAGGCTTCTTGGAATTGCTGAAAAAGGGCGAAAAACTATAAAAGCAAACAGAGAGGGACATGTTACATATGCAAAGAAACAAAAAATGATTGTAGATCTGTCATCCAAAATATGTAGGGAAGACAACAATGGAAAGATAGCTTTAAAGTGCTGAATGTAAAACTGGAACTCTATATGCAGCAAATATATTCTTCAAAACTCAAGTACAATTAAAACTTTTAAAAAATCTTAGAGAATTTGTTGCCAGCAGGACTGTACTACAAAAAACATCAAAAGGAATTCTTCAAGCAAAAAGAAAATGCAATCAGGTCAAACTATGGAACTACATAAAGGTATAAAGAACATAGAAAATGGCAACTATATGGGTAAATATAATAATCTTCATTATTTTTAAAATTTCTTTAAAAAATAATTTAATGTTTAAACCAAAAATAATAACAATGAATTGTGGAATTATTAACATATGTCAGCAAAATACATGTTAGCAATAACTCAAAGGGCACTGACATAGGGTTTTGTACATGAATCGGCATGATATAACTTGAAGATGGGTTGTTGTCTTGATCAATTCAGGCTGCTATAACAAATTACCATAGGTTGGTTGACTTAAACAATAAACATTTATTTCTCACAGTTCTGGAGGCTGAGAAACTCAAGATCAAGGTGCTGGCAAATCCAGTATCTGGTGAAGGCTCACTTCCCGATTTGCAAACGGCAGTAAATTCCCACATTGCAGGGAGCAGAGGGAGAGAACAAATTATCTCATCTCTTCCTAAAAAAGAACAAATCTCTGCCCTCATGACCTAACTACCTGCCAAAGGCTCCTACATACTAATAGCATCACAATGGGGGTTAGGATTTCAAAAAATAAATTTTGAAGGGACAGAAAATATTCAAGCCACAGCAATCGTGATAAGTTAAAGATGCACACTTCAAATTTTGTAGCAGTCACTAAAACACACACACACAGTTTACACTAATCACTGTATAACATTCCAGTCAAAGGTGGACCACATCTATGGCAGTGATTGCTGTGTATAACCTGCACATGCAGTAGGCTATGCCATGCAGGTTTGTGTAGATGCACTCTATGATGTTTGTGTAACAGTTAACTCAGCTAAAGATGATGTCTCAGAATTTATCCCCATTGTACTTAATAAACCAATAGTAGAGTACAATGGAATCCTAAAAAGTATCTGATTAATCTAATTCATTCAAGGAGAGAAAGAGGGAAAAAAAGGTTGAACAGATGGGGCAAATGAATATAAGGACAATAACAGATTGACTTACTCAAATAGATAATTTTATTAATGTAAATAAACGGTTTCTTCTTTGCTTGCTTGCTTTTAAATTAAGTATATTTCCATGATCTTCTCACTCTTTGAGCAAATGGTATCTTTTGTGTAATGCCTTGATATAGTTTTGTTGCTTGTTTTTTATTCTTCTTAGGCTTTTCAGGCTTCTTGGATTTCCATTCTAATTTTCAACTTTGAACTTTTTTAAATGTTTCTGGTTTAAATTTTCTGGCAATAAGCCCATATCTATAAATAATATGACAATAATGTCTACTTCCTGATATACTCAATTACACCAGACTTACCTCATCATACTGTATCATATCATTCCTCTCCCTCCTCTCTCAAAATACTTCTAACACTTTCAGTTTTTCTAAAGATTGTTTTTATAACTTAATAGGCTATGCTTAATAATATGCTTTTATTTCTTAGATCATTAACTATATATAGATTAACTTGACCTTCAATTATGCAAAGTGAAGCACTAACTTCCCCTTATTATTTCTCTTTATTTCCTTCCCTGGTCCCCATGCCTAAATGAATTTCACAATGATTGCACTGATAATGTATACTATTCTGTGCCATAGTCATAATTGTTTTTTATGGTCTGTCCCTGCTGTGTATTTGAAACCAGTAAACAACAGCTGTATTGTTTTGATTATATAAGTATTTTTCACTTTTAATTCAGGTTGTATAGTAAAATACACAGTCTTTTCTTTTTGGAATTAGCGTTTTTCTAGAAACCTCTCTTTTGAAGTCCTCCTTTCTTCAATCTAAACTGACACCTGTCCAGGACTTCTGCATACCTGTTTGTGATGATCTTTCTTGGGTGACTTACAGAGCTACTAAGGCAATCAGACATCAAGGGAACAAAATGATAAAAAAGGGTGGGGCGGAGAGAGAAGGGGTGAGTCAACATTCTTTAGTCACTTTTTCCCCTCAAGGCATTTGCCAGATCTGTGCACAAGTAATAAAACTAAGTTTTTAGCAAAGGAACCAAGCAGAAGACCATGACAAGGATATAGAGAAACTAGTTTTTTATAATATTTGAAGCTAAGGTTATAGACATTAGAAAAGAGGTAAGATCCTGGGGAGGAGAAATGAGAAAAAACATCAGAACACTTCTGGTATTCCCTCAACACATTTGCTGAATTCTTAAACTACACAGGCAAAGAATAAGAGGATAAGAAGAAGGAAAAAAAAACAAAAAAAAACCTCTGAGAAGCAAAAAAAAAGTTTTAGGTAGTCTTGAGATAGGAGAAGACAAAAATTCGAGTGAAGGGGCCCTAATCGTCACTTCAGGTTCTTTGAAGCAGCTGACGGACAGTACCACTAGGCAGTATTGAGTCAGAGGCAGCCACAGTCTAGCCAAAGCTGAACCCTAGATTTAGCCAGCTCTCTCCTTCTCTCCTGACTAGATTAAGAACATCACTGCCCTATTAAAAAAAAAAGGGGGTGGGGGGAGGGTGAAAACTTTCATAACTTTTTATACCATTCTGCCCAAAATTGCCAGACATGCCAAGGAAGAAGATCACAAGACTGAAAAGCAAGATCCACTGATGATGCAGATATTGAAATTATCAGAAAGGGGTCTTATGAAGCCATCTAGATGAAGCTGGAAGGGATCATGTTAACCAAAATCAACCAAAGAGAAAACATACAAAACAGTTTCATATATATATATGGAAAGAACAAATGAACGCACCCAATAAATTCACAGGACACAAGACTGCAGCTATGGGGGCGGGGCGGGAGGGGAGGAAGGAGGGAATTGGTGGAAGTAAAGGGCACCGGAGCTCTGATGGTGGGTGCAGTGTGAAACGCAGACTGAGATGCCATCAATACCCAAAACAAATATAGCAATGTAAACAAAATGATAAAATTGTTATTTTAAAAAATTGTCAGGAAAAAAAGGACTTTTAAATGGCTATAATTTAGATAAAAAGATGGAAAACTTCACCAAAACCTGGGAATCTCTTATTTAAAAATTGAAGAGCGCCTTGGTGGCCTAGTGATCTAGTACACGGGAGCAGCTCCACATACATCCCAAGGACCCCTGTTCAAGACTCCAGGCCAGGGGAGTAACAAAGGTGAACAGCTAAATACAATAAAGTGATTCTTCCTCTCTCTCTTCCTGCCTGCCTACCTGCCCACTCACCTACATTCCTATCTGCACTTTTCCTTTAAAAAAAAAAAAAGAAAGAAGAAGAAACAGAAAATTCAGAAGTAAAAAAACTCAAGTTTTAAAATTAAGAACTGCATAGATGGCTCATCAGCAAGAGAGGATTAGTGAAGATAAATCAATATGAAATATCTAGATTGAAGAATAGAAGAACATAAAATGATATAAAACATAGAAGAAAATATGAAGCAGAGGAAACATAGTCAAAACTCTTAACCCAGCAGTTCTCAAACTTTCTGGCCTAATGATATTTTCATACTCTTGAAAATACTGAGGTCCTCAACAACTTCTGCATATATGGTTATATTTTTTGGCATTTCCCACCTTAGAAATTAAAACTGGAAAATATTTAAAGCAGTATAAAGGTCCCTCAAAAAATTGAGAATGAAAATTCCATATTTACCAAAAACACATTAATTTTTAGATATTTTCACTCCTGTCTCCATTGCGGTGTTATTTACAATAGCAAAGACCTGGAAACAACCTAAGTGTCAATCAACAGATGACTGGATAAAGAAGACGTGGTATATAAACACAAGGGAATACTACTTAGCTATCAAAAAGATGACATCCTACCATTTGCAGAATATGGATGAACCTAGAAGGAATTATGCTTAGTAAAACAAATTAGAGAGACAGACTTCATATGATTTCACTCATATATGTTATATAGAAAAGTCAAGCAAGCAAATCAACTAAATCTACCAAAACAGACTTTAAGTCAATAAAATCAACTTAGTGGTTATAGGAATGGAAGGGGAGAGGGAAGGGGGAAATTGGGTAGAGGGAATCAATTGCCTGGTGAAGGAAGAACTACTAGTGGTGGGAAACTGAATGTATTATTTACAGATGCTGATTTACAGTGATGCACACCTTCAACCTCTATAATGTTACGACACAGTGTTCCTTCAGAAAAATTAAATTTCAGAAAGTGAAATAATGTGTCAGTGGTAGCATCATGTTGTCATCCTTAACAGTAATTCCAAAAGATCAGAAAGGATCGATGACAGCCCCCAAAAAAGAATGTCATTTACAGGAAAAGAAAACCCAGCAGGCATCAATGTTCATAATAATACTGAATACCAGAAGACAAGTCAGAAATTTTAATTTCAACCAAACTATCCTTGAGCGTAATGTCTACATAGAAACTATTTAGAGTATACAATAACGCGAAAAGTAATGCTCGTATAATCCTTCTTAAGACAATTACTAGAAAAGGAACTGCAACCAAACTAGAAAAACTTCAACAAAAAGACTGGCAGTAAAGAGCAGAGTTAACTGCAACTCTAGGACAAAAATAAGATTAAGAATGACAAAACATGATATATTAAAAAAAACTTGGCATGGCCTGGTGGCCTGGCATTTAGTATACCAGGTGTAGTCCACATACATTGCAAGATTCCAGGTTCAAGACCCAAGGGACTAGAGGAACAACCAATATGAACAACTAAATATAATAAAGTGCTTCTTCCTCCTCTGTCTGCCTGCCTGCCTACTCACCTTCATTTCTGCTTCTACCTTTCCTCAAAAGAAAGGAAAAAATTACATAAAAATTATACAACTAATGAAATGAGTAAAAAGATAGAAATAAACTGATAGACTGCTTCATACCTAGAAGTTGGGGGTCAAAGCTCAGCAAATAAAGTGCACATCTACAATCTCTAATCTAAAATCCCTGGAGAAGAAATGTTCCATAATTCAGAATTTTGTAGAGTTTAAAAAACAAATATAGTGCATAGGTCATATATTATATAGCATCCCCAGTGAGTTAAGAATTATTCTCTAATCAATCATATTAGTATTTTTGCTGCAAAATATAGGAATATTCACAGAAGTGATAAATATAAAGATCTCTTGTCAACACACATTACGTTTTGTTGCAAATGATTCAGGTTGTTTTGGCAACAAATTATTGATTTGAGTCTACGTGATTTTCAAAGCACAAATACGAGACTATGGAATAGCAGAATTCTAAGCATAGTAAGACTATGAAGTAAAATGCCAAAATAATATTGACTAACATTTAGTGGTAAGGGAAAATACAGAAGAAGAATGCACAATAAATGTTGCCATTTGTATTGGATGAGAAACCAACAAATACTATCAGTAAAAAGAGAGAAAGCTGGCCTTATCCCTGCCACTGAGCATCTAAGGTACAGGACATGTGAAATCAAACTCAAGACCTCTGACTGAGTAAAGGAATTTAAAAAAAAAAAAAGTGAGGATACAATTAAAAGAATTCACAATATTAAAAATACAATTCCTAAGTCAAAAACTAGAGTGTATGAGATATGGTTTTATAGTAGCATATTCTTCCCCCAAAAAAATTTTTTTCATTTACTAGATACAAAGTTATTTGCAAATGACTGCTCTCTAAATTCTGATTAACGTACTTTAGAATGAATTGCTGATGAGCATAAAAGCCACTAGGGGACAGCAGAGCACAGAGTATTCTGAGCAGCAGTGAAAACATCAAAGTGAACATAAAGCTAGTTTATCAACTACTCAAAACATTTCAGTCATTCACAAACACAATTAGTCTGTAAAATCTGTTTCAAAGAGACTCATTCTACTGAAACATTTTCACATTGCACAAATGCATAAAACTGTATACATAATTCACTAATTTGTAATAATTTACCACATTTATTTTATATATATATATACACACACACATACATTTTTGCCTGGTTTTCTAAACCACTGAAGAATATGCTGCAAACAGTATGCCCTTAAAACAACAGAGCATGTGTAACTAAAGTACAGCATAAAACTAAAGAAACTTACACAGATAAAATCAAATTCATAGCCCATATTCCAATTCTGTCAATGATCTCAATAATGCTCTTTTGAGCATTCTGAGCTCCTCCTGGACATCATGGAGTCCAGGATCATGTATGACATTCAGTTATCCTGTATCTTCCATTTCCTTTCAACCAAACTAGCAAAATATTTTAGACGCAGAACCCTTTTACACTACTAAAAATTACTAAGAAAGAGCCCTAAGAAATTTTTATTTATATGAATTGTATGTATGTGTAGATGTATTTATACCCATATATCTTAATACTAACTGATTTTACTAATAAATTAATGAGAAATTAGAAATTAATTCATTTAAAGTAAACCAAAAATCTACTACATATTGAAGAATGTTCTATGAAAAATAATTATACATTCCAAAATAAAATTTAAAAACAGAATAGTTTTATATTTGTGCAAGTATCCCTTATATCTGGCTTAACAGAAGACATACGGATTCTGTAACTCCTTCTACATTCAATCTATTGCAAGGAGTGATTTTGGTAACAGTATATGAAGAAAACTCAGGCTCTCACACTGTACCTGAAAAAAAGTACAAAGTGTTTTTAAAGTCTTTCATATAATTTCCCTGTTTACAGATTTTTGATACAACTTCAATATGACAAATTCTAGATTAAAATCCACTGATCTATTTACACTTCCAATGACTGTGCAACAGTAAGCATTGGTCATTGGAAAAATTCTGGTTGAAATGAAATGAAATGAAATGTTGACATTTCATTGTATATACCCCCAAAATCACACTTAACATCACCACCCAGTCTCATAACAAAAGTTTACCTATATTGTAATCTTTAGGAGAGCAAAGGCTACATCTGCAAAAATATAAACAGGCAGAAACTAAATCCCACAAGAGTGACTCAAATAATTGGTTATTCTCTAGAACACAATAATAAAGATGGACTTAAAATCAAATCATAATAAATATTATAACATCACTCTGCATACGAATGACTAAAATAGTGATAATACCAAATACTTGTGAGGCTGGAAAGAAATCAGATATCTCACACTACTGGTGGGAATGCAAAATGGTACAACTACTCAAGAAAATTGTATGGCAGTTTCTTTAAAAATTAAACATACACTTAACCATACAGCAAAGCAACTGCACTCCTGTGTATTTATTCCAAAGAAATACCCACGTATGCTAATAAATAAAGACAAAAATGTATACAAATGGTCATCTCAGCTTTATCCATAGGAGCCAATGAAAGAATCTTTCTACTCTTTACAACAAATTCATGGTGTCTTTATCAACACCAATTCTCTGATTCTCTGACACAAAGGTGTGCTCTACAATTCAATTCAATTCTGACAACTAAGTGCAGGAGCTAACCTCAGACCAAACAAGACTGAAAATGATGTATCCAGGTCAACCACATTTCTGCCTTGGTTCCCATACCCTCCCCCAGGCAGGTTAAATAATTCACCAGGACAATTCACAAAACACAAGAATGCATTTAATGAATTGCTATCAATTTATTATAAAGACTACAAATCAGGACTGGCCAAATGGAAGAGATCCACGGAGCAAGGTAAGGGAGAAAGGTAGGGCAATGTCGGGGAGGCGGGCATGGTGGAACTCCCATGGCATTCCCAAACAAACCACCCTCCCAGAACTTAGATGATTTCAGCAACTCAGAAACTCTCCAAATCCCGTCCTCTGGGGATTTTTATGGTGGTTTCATTACGTTAGAAACAATTAATTAAATCACTGGTCACTGGGAATGAAATCAATCTCTAGCCCTTTTCCCCTCAAAACTCAGTCTTTCTCGTGACCAGACTGCATCCTGAAGCTATCCAGGGACCACCAAGAATCACTTCATTAGCATAAATTTCTGGCATGGTCAAAAAGTGGTTTTTAGGAATAGATGCTCCTATCAAAAAGAGATCATTTATACAGTGAAGGAAGAACTGGATTAGAGGTGGTAAAGTTAATACAGTATACACAGATGTAGATTTACAAAGATGCACATCTAAAACCTATATAATACTTATGATGCAATGTTCTTCCAATAGACGTAATTTTAAAAAAGAAATTCCAAGCGTTTTAGGAGTTCCGTGCGAGGAACTGAGGACAAATATCTATGTGTATACCTATATACACACACACACACACATCTGTGTATGTATGTGTGTGGGTATGCATGTATGTATGCATGCATGTGTGTATGTATGTATATGTATACTTCTTAAACTGGAAACAGCCAAATGTCCTTCAGTAGGTGAGTGTAACACTAAACTGTGCATCCATATCGATGAATACTACTCTGAAGTAAAAAATAATAAACTATTAATACACACAGCTTAGATTACTCCCCGGAGAATGACTGGAAAAAGAATACCACCCTAAAGGATGCATATTAATGATTTCTTATTTAACAATTTTGAAATAACAAAGTTTCAAGAATGGAAGATTAATGGTTATCAGGGGTGGGTGGCTGGAACAGCAGGGAGGCGATGTGATTACAAAAGGTTAAGACCAGATATCCGAATGGTGATGAAACTGTTCTGTATACTGACTGCACAGTAAATGCACCAACTTAGATGAGATAAAACTATATATAACTAAATGCATACAAATGACCAAATTAACACAAAAACCTAAATAACGTTGTTAGACTGTAACTGTGTCAACATCTTGATTGTGATATTGTAATACTTTTACAGAAAATTACCACTGGGAGAAAATGGATAAAGGGCACACAGGATATCTCTATTATGCGTTAGAAATACTTGTTGAAAATTTTTTAAAAAGTGGCTAGAGTTGAGAGAGTATATGAGTTGGTGAACATATTCAAGTGCTGGGAGGTGGTGTGCCTCGATGAAGTTCCACATTCTTGAGTTCCAGAGCCATGTTTAAGATCTATTTCCCTATCTGCCTATAGAAGTGTATGAGGCGCAGCCTGGTAGACTGGCCCCGGGCACAGTCCACATACATCTCAGGGTCCCAGGTTTGCATCCCAGGAATAGCAGGAACACAAAGATGACAGCTAAATACCTGCCTGCCCATCTCTGTTCACCTTTCCTTTTAAAAAAAAAAAGGAAAAACAGCATGTGTATATTGCCCTTATATAAAATACATGTATCATTACATACCATTATAAACATGAATGCTACAAAATAAACAAGTTTGTTTTATATATACATATATATATATTACAACTACACAGAGAAAACATTTGTTAAAAATGTATAAAGTCCATTGCCAATACGTCAACAAGAAAGCACCATGTGCAGTCTGACCTAATACCAGCTTCACCCTGTCTTCAGACACTTGCCCACAGTAAGCTAATAAACTGCTAGGCTCATGTTCATTCACATTGCATTTCTCTCATTTGCCACCAGAATCCCAATCAACATACATATGTATTATTTTCATAATCAGGAAAAAAATGAAAAATATTTCATAGTGTTTTTAAATGGTATATATATATGTGTGTGTTTGTGTGCATATATGTGTGTATGCACATAACATACTACACTGTCAGAATATTAACTCCAAGAAAAAGAGGAATAGCTTAATAAACAAAAAAAGTCTGCAATACACTGAATTTTCCAAATTTCCCAATGTCCCTAACAATAAAATCAAAACAGGTAAAAATATATAATTTATTTCACCACAACAAAACAAAATTAAAAAAACAAATTTTTCCATCACTTTTTGATATAACCTGATTATACAGGATTTTTTATATTGGTTACTATTGTTACTGTTCTATTTCTGTATTTAACTGGTGCGTGTCTTCAGAAGAGCACAGGCAGTATGAAACTGCTTTAGGAAGACTGAAGGATTCTACCTCCTAAAATATTAATATCTTAACCTTAAGGAACTGTTACATACACTTAGTTGCATTCACATAACTTGGCAAACTGACAAAAGGTTTCCTTGAGCATTTATACAGTACATTAACAGGAGATGGAATAAAAATCTAATTCTAAACTCACTGTGCTTCGCTTGAAATTACTACTTTAGGCTGACACCAAATTTCACTTAACTTGATAGCAGTACTTATGAGTTTGTTTTCAAAGAGAAATCAAAGGAATAAGGAAGCAAAAAGACAGCCATCAGTTATCACAACTCCCTTTACAATGTTCCCTCACCTGTGTCACAACTCAAATTACAAAAAATTCAAGTAGCTAATAAGTATTCAACTGGGCAAGAAATTAAGTCATGACAACTTGCTAAATTTATGAAAGAAAAAAAAAAACAACTTCCATTTAAGTCGGTGCCAAATGGGATTTCAAGAATTCTTGCTTTGTTTTACAGAGATCAAATTCCTGACTCAGTTACTGTTCTCAGAGCTTCTATAACTATTGGCTGGTTAAACTCCTGCAATACTATCTTTCTATCCCTTGAAAAAAAATCCTAGAATCCTTAAGGATTCTAAATAAAATCTAAACTCTTGAACTTAACAATCTAGTATTTTTACAATATTACCCTGACATCCCCATCCATCTTTTTTTCACACTACTCCTCTCCGTAAGGTTTTCTCCTCTCCAAGCAAAATGATTTTTTTTTGTTTTTCAAAGGAAAGGTGCAGGCAGGAATGAAGGCGGGCAGGCAGGAGGAGAGAGGAGCAAGCACTTTATTTATTCGTATTTAGTTGTTAGCACTGGTTGTTCCCCTGGCCCTGGGTCTTGAACTTGGGACTTTGAGATGTGGGACTGCTTTCAAGTGTACCAGACCACTAGGCCTCTAGGCCACCAGGTGCACCCCAAGCAAAGTGGATTTTTTTCCAGCCTATGAGGATGGGCTGAATTATGCTTCTGTAACAAACAATTCCAATATATCAGAGACTTTAAATAATGATATACTTCTTGCTGGTGGTATATGTTCATTGTGGGCCAGTAGGAGGCTTTGTTCTACAATGTCCTCACACTAAGAAACAGCCAACATCTACAGCAGTTTTCAGCAAGATTCTTCTGCAAATGGCCACAGAGTAAATATTTTCAGTTTTGTGTGACATATGGTCTGTCAAATCTTTCAACTTTGCTGTCATAACACAAAAGCAGTCACAGATAATAGCTGAACAAATGGGTCTGGTTATATTCCATATAAATAAATAAAACTTTATACAGTCAGTTAACAACATTTGCCTCACATGCCAATAGGAGCACCGCAGGTCACTGTGGCAGAGGAAAAGAAATCAGAGTGAATGCATGGAGTCATAAAACTTCGACTTGAAAATAACTCAATTCACTTCAGCTCATATATAATTGATCAAAGCAACTCACACAGCCACACCTAACTTCCAAGAGGAAAAGACATGCAATCATATAACAAGTGCCTGGAAAAAGAAAAAAAAATTGTGGATGGATGATCCTAATACCACAAAGTATATTTTCTTGGTCACTTATTATTTCTACCTAATGGAACATCCACCTCTCCTTTCTCTACAAATGCAAATCCTAGCCATTTCAAAAGATTCAGCTCAAATATCAGCTCTCTAGAAGAACTCCAAGTCACCAAAGCCTACTCCTCTCATTAGCAAAGTCATCTTGTTTAACCTTTCTTATATCAAGTATTTTCTATATTAACAAATTCTGTCTCCTTGAGTCAGATATTATTATGTCATGTATCTATGTATTTAGTACATAGGAATTAGAACTATCTCTTAAAAAGAGGTTCAATAAATATTTACAGGATAACTGAAAGTACCATTGGTTTCCCTGTTTTTGGTTATGTCACTTTAAAGTAGCATATAAAGATAAAACAATACAGAATTAACAAACTATAGGAAAACAGTCACAATAATGGGTGGCAACCTAAGAAAAAGTAAAAAGTGAAACTGAGACACAACATGCACGTCACAAAATCAAACATCTTTATCAAAGGCAAGTCACAAATTTAGATCTAAGTACAGTATTCTTGTGGCCAAACAAAAAGGAAAAAAGCAAGGTCCATCTTATCAATTCCAGTATCAATAAGATAAACAATTGTTTAGGATAGACATGAGATTATGTAAGATCCCTTTATGTAAACTTTTTTTAAATAAAGTAAGACATTCTGTAAAACAAGGGACTAACAAATGTGTTTCTAACCAACAGAGGTAGCATGCAAAATACTAAAGGAGCAATGATAATCAGTAAATATTTAAATATTTATATCTGTCTAGACATCAAAAGGAATAGATAGAAATTACAAAACAGCCGGCAACCTAGTAGTTGGAGAAACAAGTCATAGGTACACGAAAAGATACCAAGTACTAAGACTAAAGCACAATTGAAACTGATGTAGCACTTATATTCTAGACCCTGTGATCAACATGAAGGATAAAAAAATAAAGAATAAAATACTATTACTGCTTTTAAGAAACTCACAAACTATCAGAAGAGACTAATACAAGCAACTATAACACAATATAATGAATACCTTGATAAATATTTTTAAAAGTACTGCGGGAACCAGGATAAGAAAATAATTGTTTCTGCTTCTAAGGAAAGATCAAAGATGGTTTAATTGGAGAAGTCATTTAAACCATTAAAAGATGCTACAACTTGACTATGAAGAGCCTAAAATTGGCAAAAGAAAGCCAGCAGAGATTTGATCAAGATTTTAAAGTTTATGGTAATGGTATAGAAAAGGAACAGACCTGTAGCCTATACACTCTGCCAGGACAAGACCTATTCGACCTTGTTTACTTCTGATACTCAGTACTGAGCACAGAATCTCAAATAGGAGTTATAAACAGTAATTTTTCCCCGCTGAAATCTGGGAACGTTAGTGTATGAGTAATCCTGCCCTCTGCTGTCCTATTTTTTTTTTTTATTAAATGTCGATTTAACAAGTAGGCCTTGTTAAATACATATTTGTTGAAAAGAATAAGCAGAGACACCAGTAAGGAAATAGTTATCCAAGTAAAACATAAGGGTCTGAATTAGGTCAATGACAGTGGGATGAGAGGATGACACTGACAGTGAACTAAATCTTTAAATGATAAGTTTATGGCTCATGATCTATGGGAACTTAGAGAAAACAGTTATAGAGACTGATGAAGCAATCTGGGTATAAAGAAATCTCACAATAACGTCTAAGTGAAAACAACTCTCTGACAACTTTAACTATATTACATATTATTAGAAAGCGATTTTCTCAACTAGTATTCAAATTCACCTCAAAAGACCTTTTAAAAGTTTGTATGTCTCAATAGCCAAAGTTTTCTTTTTTATGCTGTATGAAAAACATTTTTAAGCAAAACTTGAGATTATCATTTACTTTTAATTACAACACAAACTTCAAAAAGATTCTAGTTAAGACCCAGAAAGAAATTACTGGTCTAATTTCTGAAACCTAGCACTACAAACTCAAATGCCTAAAGAAGACCCATCAAGGTATGTGAGTTAGATAAAACTAAAGAAGTTTTTAATACGTGATTCATATTTTTTCCATTCAAGCATAAACTTGAAGAAATAGTTTATAAAAGAGATAATACCTACCTTATAGTATTTTTCTAATATAACATCATGGTTTTAATACAGTAGAATCATAAAGAGCAAAGACACCTGACCCGGACCCCAAAAGTCCAAATTCCAGTTCCTTTACCTATCTCTGCATTATTCTACCTCTGAGTTTGTTTCTGAAATTACCCCTTAGGGTTATTATGAGCATTAAAGTCATTTAATGTCTACAAAACTGCCTTGAAAAGGGCCTAGCACAAAGTAAATGCTCAATAAATGCTAACTGCTGCTATTATTTAAAAACATCTAGGACAAACAGAGGTGTTAAGTTGAATGTGAAGGCTTGTATCGGCTAGCAAACTAGCGAGCATCATGTTCGGTTAACCAACATTCTAGAATTGGATATTCTTAACGACATATACACTTCAAGAATACCAGCAATCTCCCATATTCCTGGAGCTATAACTGGCAGATCCCTGACCATGTATGAGCCCATTTTTGCTTGAGTGTCCTCCTTAGATCTTCATACTAGCTTTTTATCCACGATCATGAGGTGGGTAACCACCTCTTCATGGAATTCCTGATTTAGACTCTTTATAAGCTGTGCCTGTTTGACTCTGGGTGTGGTGCCATGTTTGACACCACTTCTTCTGAGAACACTGGGGGAATTTAGCTGTATTTAGACTGGTTTACCTTGGAATTTTCCACTGTTCCTTTATTAGGATTAGCAAAAGTATACAACATGACTTCACAGTCTACACTTGGCACTACTAAGTTCCCTGAAATTCCAAAGAAATGAAGACCTTTGTCAACTATCTTCTAAGAAAAAATATTGACAAACCCAACTCAGGTTGTCGATCATGTGAGAATTCATCCAACTACAGGATATTAAAAGCACCAATTTTCATCTGAGATCCCTAATTCAAATGTACCTGATATATTGTTATCACAGTGAACTGAAAATAACCTAGATTTTATTTTTAATTCAAAAATACTCCTCCTCTACTTACCTAGTACATGACTTTGGGCAACATAATATATCTTGCAACTAGCCAGCCTTAAGACCACTAACTGTCTATATACTACATTATGCTCACCGCCAAAAGTCTAGCTTTCATACACCACCTTAAAAAGTGATAGGATTATTTAACTTGTTAAACCTCAGTCTCCTCACCTATAAATTGGTGATACTTATAATAATACTAATATTTACATTAGGATTATTATTAAGATATGTTAACTAGTTAAGCTACATATATCTAGTTTCAGTCAATAAATGCTAGTTTCTTTCAACCCTCCTCTCCCTAATTTATCCCCCTCCAGGGAATACATGAAGAGCAACTAGGATGGGTGTGTGTGATTAGCTTGTTGGGATACAGCTTAGAGATATTAGACTCTTAACTAGTCAGCATCTTCTGAGCTCAATGTGAATTAATGACATTAGTCTCCTACTTCTTCAATTTAGCTGTGCACGCCAAGTTCCTAAAGGTGGGTATGAGTACCAGTTTAAAGTCTGTATCGGGATCAACATTAATAACAGAAAGAAAACTGCTTCAGTTTGTGACTCAGAAGTCAAAATGTTCTACTTTTCAGACAGCGGTGAAGATCGGAACCAAACTTCATTTTCTCTCAACTATGTAACAAAAGTCAATCTGATGTCCAAAGAGGAAAATATGTATAAATAAATATGGCAAAAGTTAATAATAAGTTATTAAATCTAGGTGGTTGTTCTTTCTAGTTTTCTATAAATTAGACATTTTACTTAATAAAAAGATGGGACAGCAGAGGGCTTACTCATACACTAACATTCCCAGAGTTTGGTAGGGGATGGGGGTTACTGTTTATACCTAATTAATGGAAAGCAAAGTCTAGTTTTTTCCCTCTCTTTATAAATTGTATCAAGTCTTATACCAATCTGCCTAGATGCTTACAGAAGACCCCTTTCAGGCTGTCACATTGAGAGGAATGGTACAGGGCCAATTAGGAAAATGAGTCTCCAACTAGGAGCCATACGTACCCTTGCTCTCTAAGATAGTCAAGCGAAATGGGTTGTTCAACAAATTCCCAGCCTCATCACAAAAAACACTTCCATTCCAAAGGAGCAGTAGAAGTCTTTACTGAGATGTTTTTCCAATCCAAGAAGAAAAATATTGAGTACAATCAAATAAACCCAAGAAAAACGAAACAGTGAGGTAGAAACAGAAAGTAGCAAATTTCTACAATATAAGCAGCAAAAAACGGGTTTTTCTCACATAATGAGAAAAAAGGGAAAAAAATGTGTATTTAGTATTTCCCATCAATAATTCAACTGCAGAGGGAACTAATAAGGAAGAAACTTAAAATAACATAAAGATGGGAACTATTTTTAAAAGTTCAATAATTAGCTTACTAAAAGGTCTCACAAATAGTT
Organism: Solenodon paradoxus; assembly: GCA_004363575.1. Taxonomy (NCBI): domain Eukaryota; kingdom Metazoa; phylum Chordata; class Mammalia; order Eulipotyphla; family Solenodontidae; genus Solenodon; species Solenodon paradoxus. The sequence goes on along the minus strand of RJWH01002477.1, from coordinate 92,775 downwards.
TCTAGGACCTAAAGCAGTTCCACAAAATGCTATGCTTTCAACTTACTCCAGCCTTTTAAAATTTTAAAGCTAAATTTAGCGAACTGCTCCAACCACTTTTCTTAAGTAAAGCAGGAGGCAAGACAAAAGCAGACCATTTTAATCTAAAACTGCTCAGCTGAAATTAGACTGGAAGATTACTATTAGCATTAGTAAGCAATCTGGAGTTGGGACTATAAAGCTGATATGACAACTTCTCTGGGTGGTTTTTAACTATACTTTTCTGAACTGAAAATTCGCCTTTTAAAAATAAATTTTAAATAGATGGTTATATAAACGCTTATTAACAAATAATCATGATGAGAGAACAAATACAGCTGAGAAGGAATCAAATCAGTTCCCAAAGGGTAGAGCTCTTCAATACCTAGTGGACAAGCAATCCTTGATGAAGTCATCTTTTCGATCCTTGGAGGATACTATAAATCTAACTGCGAACTACCAAATCTGGTCTCACCACAGTAAACACCAAAGGTAGTGAACACACAATAAGTCAACATATAATGTATTTCAGCAAAAAACCCTGCAAAATTTTGCCTGTAATCTTGAATTCACTGGAATTTAGATTCCAAATCCCCAGCTTCAGTATTTCAGAGTGGATCTCATTAAATATGAATTAAATCTGGAAGTCTGAAATAAACTGAATTAGTTTAGCCAGATTCTGTTGTATAGCATGGAAAATAGAATCCATCCATGTAAATAAATATAATCTAATGTTCTTCAACAAAACTTTCTGATACATCTCAGTTAAATGCATCTGAAAGCATTTTTATATAAACTGAATGCAGACTAACAGTTATTTCTGGCAACTTTCAAGTCAAATTTAATCATTAATAACATATATTATTAATGGGGAACCTTGATTCAAATCCCAGCTCTACCACTTATTAGCTTTAGAACTCTGGGAAAGTTACCTAACTGCAAAGATGCAAAATGATGATAATGACCTAAGCCACAAGGTAAGAGTTTAACTGGCTGTTTAACAGAATCTGGTCTCAGTAATATTTTGAATATTAAATGATACATACAACAAGAAAGGTACAAAATAGCAGCAGTCAAATGCAGTTTGTTTTTATCATTATTTCTAAGATTTATTTCAATTTCATCCACTTTTCTTAATTTTATCCTACTTAGCTCCCTATCCTATTACCTCCCTATTTGCTCCAAGTCATGATGAAACACAATATAATAAGTAAAATACTATTATTTATTTAGTGTTTACTACTAGCCAGACACTGAGCCAAATGTATTATATAGTTTAGCTCACTTAACCTTTATAACTTTCATAAGATGGTTTTGTTATTCCAGTTTACAGTCAAAGAAACTGAGACAAAGATGTTAGATAATTTGCCCCAAGGTACTAGGTTACCAGAGTCAGTTACTATTGTCATATCACACTCCATTCCTTCCCCAAGAAATAACTACTACCCTAAGTTTGTTATAATCATTTCCTAACTAGTCTTTATATTTTACCATATACTTATGTATCTATAAATAATCTTGGTTAATAGCATTCTTGAATGTTATATAAAGATAATAGAGACCTGTGTTCTTTTGCACCTTGCTTCTTTCAATATTATGTTAATAATGAGATGAATCCACGTTGTTTTACCTTATCTATGGTTCATTCATCTTCATACTGCATAATATTCTTTCCATATGAACATGAAACAACTTATCAGTGCTGTTTTTGGACATCTGAATTGTTTCCATGTTTTTAGCTATTATGCACATTGGTGCTGTGACTATTTTCTTTACATGTAACCTGATGTAAATGCATAAGAATTTCTTTACAGCAGTGATCTTCAGACAGAGACCTAGACAAAGGATACATAAAGAATATACCAAAACTTTCTAAATTTTAAGTGGCCATATGGTTGCTCAAGAACACAATTTCAGGCTTGTAACTTCCATAGATACTCTTTCCTAAACTGATTTGCCTAAGAATATGCTACATTTATAATATACTAACTTAAGAAAATAAAGACATATTCCTCATTCATTTCAAAAATTATTATGATGCTTTGGTTCCAAATAAAAAATTCACAGAAAGGTAAAGTTCTTAGTCTTAAGAAGAAAGAACTGACAACTGAGAATAAGGTGATAAATTTGATAAGAGGTACAAACAATGTTCTTGAGAAGCAAAGAAAAATTAAGTAAGGGGAGGAGTTTTTTTAAAAAAAGGTAACAGACATTTGAAGTGGGCCTTAAAGAGTGAGTATTGTTGTCAGGTAGAAAATGGTGGAAAGGACAACCCTTATAATTGGGTTATTGAGATGTAAGGGGAAGAGCTTCAGAAACTATTAAAAAGAAGGGCAATTCAACTGGGAGAGGAGCCTTTTCTGGCACCGGTAAGACAAAGATTTTTATCTAGAAAGAGGGTATATAAGAAAAGAAGATTCCAGAATAATTTGTACCTACATTAACAAATGTGAAATGGGCAAAAAGTTGGTAGACAGTATATATGAATAAAATGGAAGAGAAGGGAATGCTGAGGAAACTAAAACTCAGCCTCAGTCTTTCCACTGGAATTCAGGGTATGCCAGCAGGAATAGCTCTAAATCTCATTCCAGAAGGTAGGTATCTATTGGTTTGAAAAAAAAAAAATGTTCCTTGGTATTAGGGATGAGAAATTAATATAATTGCCTGCCTACTAACCACTGCCATGCTGCTCAGTAAACTCCTTAACTATCACGTAAACAGAGAAATCTTGTCACATGTTGTGCTTAATAGAAGCAGCTCAATTTAATCAAACAGATAATCTGCCATTTGACTTTTGAATCTCATATTTGAAACACTGTTTCTCTGTGGTATCTCAATCATGTATGGCATGACTCTTTAAACTGGCAGTGACATGGACCTCTTAATATAACTCAGTATCAACTGCTGTAGAATAACTACCTAGTTTTAAAGTGACCCTCCCACCAGAGCTCCCCCAAAGTGAATGTCAAACAATCCTAAAGGTAATCTTGAAATCTGGTGAACATCATGCAGATATATTGATGAGATATGGAGAAATAAACAGAAAATGTATTCATAGAAAGTTCACAAAATTCAAAATGCTTTAATCAGCTTTTCCACTTTCTAAAATTCTATTTCCTCTATTCACTTCCTTAAAAAGGTGCTGTTAAGATTCTGGCCTCACCAGAAGCAGATGAATGAGTTCAGTGACTGTTATTTGACAAATGATCAAAATAAACACTGAGTACTTAACATGACTCATTTACTATAATAAATGCTAGAAACAAGTAATACATAACCTGTTTGGAAAACAAGTGTGAAAAATTCAATGTTATGAGCTAATTGCTGTATAAGAAATATTTTTAAAGGTATGAAATATAAGTAGGAAAAAAAGTAAGAGAGAAGTTTTAATAGGAACTGTATTATGAAACATCACAGAAGAGATGTCAACCTGGACGTTGGAAAACTACTAGGAATTTTTCCTATGGAAGTGAGAAGAGGGAGGGAGGGAGATGAAATTCAAAGCAAATGTAAGAAACACCAAGGAAAAAAGAACAGCAGTATAAAAATACATGAGCTGTACTAAAATGACACTCCAGTGTGGCTACACCAGTGGTTCTCAGTGCTGGCTGGAAACGGGAGGAGTCTTAGACACATAATTTTATACCATTTCACAGATGTTTCTGAGGTTCAGCCAGGTTTGAGTAGCCCTGAGCTCAACAGACAAGATTACTGGGGTTGACAGATAGGATAAAGGGAAGGGAAAGCTGGAGGTGAGGCTTCTGCTACATTGAAAAGGCCTTAAAAACCAGGATCAGTCACTAAGAGGCCCTCCTAAAACTATGAAACTATTAGAAAATTCTTGGTGATTATTACTATTTGGTGAAAAGAATCATTCTTTTCACTATATTTGGATACTGGTCCCTCAAAAAAACTTTAAAAATCTCTTTGTAGGCAGCAAATTAAGTTTTTAAACATTAAATGACATAAAAACTATCCTTTCCTGTAGTGGGCAGAATAATGCTCCCCCTCCAAAGATTTGTCCTAATCCCCAGAACCTGTGAATATAGTAGGTTTCATGGCAAAGGGCCCTTAAGGTTGCAGGGTGGAGTTAAAGTTGCTAATCAGCTGTATTTAGGGTGATTAACCTGGGTTATCTGGGTGGACCTAACGTAATTTTTTTTAAGTGGAAGAGGCAGAAAAAAGAATCTTAGAAAAAGAAATAGGTCAGAGAGACAAGGTTGCTGGCTTTGAATATGAAAGGGGTCAGGCATGCCCTGACAAGCAGTGTTAGGTCAATCATCAATCACCTCCTACAGGAAGTAGGTTTCAGTCCCTGTGAGGGTGAGTTCCCAGTTCAGGTGGAAAACAACCAGGGTGAACAACTAAATAAAGAGAAAATAAAATGCTTCTTTCTCTTCTCTTTAAAAAAAAAAGGAAAGGGCCATAAGTCAAAAAATACATATGGTTTCAAAAGCTGGAATAGGAAACTAAATCTCTCCTAGAGCCTCCAGAAAAGAACATAGCCCTGCTGACACCTTGATTTTAGCCTAGTGAGACTCACATCAGATTTCTAAATTATAGAACTATAAGATAATAAATTTGTGTAATTTTGTGTCAGTAAATCTGTTAAAGCAGCCACAGAAAATTAATACACTTCCTTACTTTAAAATCATTTTGAATTCATCAACTCAAAAAGTACCTCTACTTCAAAGAATTAATTACTATTTCATCTGTTCTCCCTTTTAAATACATATACTTATATCATAATGAAATGTTTACATAATAACCTTCCTCAATAGATAATGTGCTCTTCAAGAAAAGAGACCACACTTTATTCATCTTTCTATCCTGAATGCATAGGTACAAAACAATTATTTAACAAATGAATCTCTCTCCTGATGCCCACTTTCATGTCTGTATTCTCCTCCTGTACCTGCTCAGAGTCCCAATTAAAAAAAAAAAAAGCAAAACAAAGTTACTGCAATAAAACACTTTTATTAAAAAAAAAAGCAGCTTCCCATCCCATAAATCTTGATACTACCAATACACATAGGCCTGCTACTCATTTCCACTCTATATAGTTAAGATTTGGAGGATGAGATCTCCCAGGCATCCCCACTGGTCTCTACGGCCACAGAAGACAACTAGCTCAATTTGCAACCAGAGGCAATTTCACTTAGACAACAGAAGAAGGGCACCCATGAAAGAGAAGATAATTCATCAAGGGGGAGTAAGAATATATTGCAAATTTTCAAAAGAACATAGTCAATGCTGTACAACTATATCTCAAGTTACAGAACTTCTCATAAGTAGATGTACAGAGCAAGATAAATTAAGCTTCTGAGAGGATTTCTAACTGAGGAAGGGAAATTTAGATACAAAAAATGAGAGGAGTAAAGAGAGAATAAAAGAATAGCCTGGGGCCAATGACACCACTGACCACTTCATCTTCTTAGGTTCCAACTAAGCAGCATGAGTTTTATACTCTATCAGTAAGTGTGGTTTTCTGAAGGGACAATGGAAGGGCTATTTACAAAATATTTCTCAGTTCTTACTATTCTACTGCCTGGTCCTGACCAAGAAAAAAAATATCTTTTTTTCTCTGATCCACATAGATAGGGAAGACACTCTAACTAGACACAGAAAAAATCCCACTATTTTTTAGTTCAGTGGGGGTGGGGGGGGACTAATGAAAAGGTAAGAGAAGATCTCTATATAGAATACAAAAGCAGAGTATTGAATAATAGTCAAGAATTAGAATCTTGTATAAAAGGAGGAACTAAAATGAAGACACATTTGAGGGGAAAAAGCAGACACACACAATTTAAGAACTTGCTCAAGAAAATAGCATCACTAGGAAAAAAATATAAGCTCAAAGCCAAAGGATAGCCAAAATAATAAATAATAAACTTTGCCAATAGTCAAAGTTAAGGAGAAAAAGTTCCAGATTTGGGTTAGAGAATTCAGCTTAAATCTCAAGCAATCCATCTTGCCTCTCAGGGTTGCCTCAGTTTACTCTTATGCAAAATGCAGAATTTGAAATAAGGATACTACAGTCTATGCTTGTCTTTATGACTCATTCTCTGAACAGTATCTTAAAACCATCATTTTACCTTATTTATAAGACCATCAAGTCAACAGCCTGCATTGCTTCCCTGAACGTTTGTAAAACCTAGAAGAGTGCCTTCACTCTTGCTTTCTTAGCTAAATAAGTGAGGGAATTATACTAATTCCTCTACTTTTGTACTTGTTTGAAAATTCTACAGTAGTGGAAAATTTATTACCTAGAAAATACCAGAAGGAATTGAGACAGGAGACGAAAGAAAACAAAAACCGAAAATCATAATTTTCCAGCCAAGCATAAAAAACAAAACGTTTTCCAGTTTGAAACAAGACCAGTTGTTGTTCAGCCCCTCCCATTTATCAAAATCAAGGACAGACCCTCCTGTTAAGACATCCCTACTCCCTACCCTGCTATCAACAGCACGCCAAGTGTTCTTATCAGGACTCCACCCCCATCCCACGCTTGTTGAAACTTCTCCTTAAAAACCTCTTTCCCTAAGCATAGATCAGATTGCTCCTCCAACCTCTTCTCTGAAAGGAGCTTTCCCAGCCTGCACTTGGGACAATTGAGTCTCACTTAGAGCCCATCTGGCTCCCTTGTCTCTGCCTCTTGTCAAACTCGCTTACAGCAATCTTAATTTATTTTGTATATTGAAAAGAAAAATAAAAGCATATGTAAAACACTTATTTTATGTTGGTTTTTAATCATGTATTTTCCTCTCAGTATTCAGTTAATATGGAACTAAATACTAATTTTAGTGAAAAACTGAATTAAATGCTGAATCATAAAGAATAAATTTACCACATATCAAACTTAGATACTTTCTAGAAATAGTAAACTGGATCAAAATATTTACAAAAATAATATTTCATTTAATTCAAGGTCTAGATTAAGTGAATTTCCCACCATGTACCTATTATTGAGTTTCAATAATGAGTAGCATGTGGAAAATTTCATTTCACCCCTACCCCCACCCGCAAAAGAAAAAAATCAATCACAAAAAAATGATACAACTAATTTCACTTCCTGTTTTCCTAATATTTTCTGAACACTGCTTTCCTTGAAAAACATTTAAAATTATGGACATAGTACTCAATCATGATTTTTCAAAGTAAGAATCAGAGTGTACAGTCAAAAAAATTCCCAATAAACTATGTTCTCTTAATTTCAATCTTTATATTCCTTGGGACTGACACAGCAATCAACACAGTGGATATCTAAGAGTCATTTATAAATCAAACAATTTAAAAAAACCTATCGAAAGAGTAAAATCGAATTTAGACATTTTCCATCCCAAAAATTTGCCTGCTGGAAAAGAAACAAAACATGAGAATCTGAAAATTACACAGCAAAGAAAAATAATTATGTCTGCTTTTTTCACAACTATTTTATTTTTAAATTGATTTAATTGAAGGAATATTGCATTATAACATTAAATAGGCTTAAGGTACACATTATAGTATATCAACATCTATATCTAACACAGTAAGTTCAACATTATTTCATTTTTTTTGCCACTATATAATTTATCCCTTTTATCCTGTTTGCCCCGCCTCTCCTTCTCTTCCTACATACACTGATTTGCTTTTTTTGGCTAAGTCAATTGTTGCTTGATTGACTTTTACGATTCTTAGCTTTATCACAAACTCATTCACGTTACCCAAGTTCAAATTTCAAAAAAAGTATATAAAAATTGAAAACATTTATTTTAAAGTCAAATTCAGATCTGTAACATGTTGACTTAAAATAGTAATTTTAGATATTATAATCACTAATAAAACACACTAATTGGAAACCCAAACTGCTAACAAACACACATCTATGAGGCATGAAAGCAGGTTCCAACACTCAAGGAAAAATGAAGCATAAACAGTAATAGCAAAGTTTAGATTTTCTCATTTTGCCTACTTCACATATTTAGTCTCATGGGTTTCCATAAACCAAAAAAAATTCAATATTTCAGCACATAGTACCTAATAAAATAGGTCATATATATTTTTATTTTAAGTTTGTAAGACTAAGTCACAAAAAATAGGAATCGTAGGCCAAAGACACACCATGATACTTGTGAAAGCACATCCATGGACTATATCATGCACATCTACTTGTAAAGTTCAGTAATAGTCCAATACCATAAAAAACTGTGCATACATGATGAATATTTTATAAACATCTCATTTTGATCATCACCACAATTAAATGATGTGGTCAGTATTAGTATCATGTTATATATAAGGAAATTAATGCTTAAGAAATGTTTGTCTAAGAATATTCTTTAAATAGTTAAGAGAAGATTTTAACTAATATTTATTTAACTTCAGCATGCTCTAGTACAGCAGCATTTAGGTCAATCACCTCAAAGGACACAGGCCACATACCCTTGGGTTTGAGTCCCCAGGTATGATGAGGGGCAACCAGTTTGAACAATTAAAATGGAAATAAAATAAAAATTCTTATTCCTCACTCAAAAACAAAAGCCTGTGTTTAAAAAGCCAACAAGAGTTGACAGTAATAGGAAATAATAATGATTAATTTATATCCAGGTAGTATTTTATGTGGTAATTTGGCCTAAAGTTCAAAATCACTTAAAATGTGTTCTAAATTAAAGTTTAATTGTATTTTAATGTCTAAATGTATGCGAAATAAATTACTTTTTAAATGTTTACAAAAAGAAATAAGCTTTTTGATGAAATGGAACAAGCAATACAGAATCTTACATTTCAGAAGAGTATGACAAAGGAAAAGCAAAACAAACCACCATATTTCTAACACAGAAATAGAAGTGAGGTTTAAGGTTCTTAAAATCTCAAAATAATAGAATATTATAGAGATCATTTAAAATTATAAATATAACCAAGTAACATGAAGAGAATTTATGAAATAATGTATATAAAAATTAAAATTTATAAATAATTTCAAATACCTGTAAATAATAAATGTACAGTTTTTATTAATCACTCAGTATATCCAGGCATTTTTCTGAGCTCTACACATGTAACAATTCATTTTTTTTTTTTTGAAGAAAGGTGCAGAAAGGAATGAAGATAAGTAAACAGGCAGGTAGGGAGAGAGAGGAGAAAGAAGCATTTAATTTTATTTTTACGTAGATGTTCAGACTACATTTTTTCCCCACACCCCCCTAACCCGGGACTCAAACCCAGGGGTATGTGGCCTGCGCTCCTTCAGAGACAATTGATCTAACCACTACTCCATCAGGGTTGCCTAACAACGTAATTAAATTTTATAACAATTTTCTGAGACAGGCAGTACTTTCATCATCACTCATCTAAACAACAAAAAGTAAACTGATTTATCCAAGGTGATACAGGTAATAATAAAACCAGGGTTAAAATCCAAGCAGTAGGGCTCCAGTCACTGGCAGATACCATTCTGCCTGTCATAAAACAGAATATCTAGTGGCAGATATATAAGTCAACTTACTATTAAAGTTTTAATTTAATGTAAACTTCTAATTTAATTTTATTTTTCATATTATTTTGAAGTCAATTTAGTAAATGATGAATAAATAACAGAAACAATAGCAAATCAACAGGACAGGACTCATTTCTCCCAACAGCACCATAAAATGGATGCTCTTATTAGCCTCATTTTATAGAAGAAGTAAGAAACAGAAAGGTAAAGTAAGTCACCTACAATCAATCACACAGTGAATAAGTATCAGAGCCAGAAACTGAATCCAAGTAGTGTGACTCCAGAGTCTGGGACTCTGGGTTCTTAACCGCTACACTATATTAAAATTTAGGTAATAAAGAGAAATGAAACAAGATGATTTCTACAATTCCTTTTATAAACTCAACATATCCAAAAAGAACTGGATCTAAAGTAAAAGTAATAAACACTCTAGCAATGATATTAAATAGAATTTCTCCACTACCTAAAGGAACAAATACCCTCTTCCTATTTTTTCTCCACTACCTAAAGGAACAAATACCCTCTTCCTATTTATTCTCCACTATAGTGATTACAAGTTTTTCAGAAGTTGCTAAAGGATATAAAGTGTACTACAGGGCCCAGTAACAATTATCAAAATAGGTATTTGAGGTTGGTAGAACTGTAAGAAGTATAAAAGTCCACTTTAGATATATGCCTCGAATCAGGAAGTCCCTTGTTCTCTCAGTGAAAAAAAAAAAAAAAAAAAAGAGCTCAAGAAATAAACCCTGCATAGACTAGCAGCTGCTATAAAGGCACGGAAAGAAAAAATAGCATCTCTGCAATCACCATCTTAATCTCATCCTTTTAAATTTCTATTTTCTGTGTATGTTTTATAATATAAAAAAATACCTTAGTCTTGCATATGATTTTTAAGTAAATACACTAAGAAGATGAATGTGCTCACTGTTTACTGATAGGAATATATGGTCAAAAATAGACAACCAGCAAAAAACATGACATAGCTGAAAAGACAGTTTAACTTTTAAAGGTTTCCTTTTATACCCTAAAGTTACAGGATATTTTTAGTTGTTTAACTGGTTGCCAGATGATTCCTAAAGAATTGTGTTGACTATCTCTCCCCTGCAATGAAAGATCCTTTTCAGAAACTTGCAACAAAACTTAAATGAAGAACAAATAAAGGCAGCTGTCATCTGAGAAGGTTCTCTCTGTTATCATGAGTATAAAGATATGTCTACATAGTGTTTTGAAGCTTATCAAGATTAAATAATCTTATTAGAACTTTGATGAAATTTGAGAAGGTAGAGCTAAAGTCTCTACCCATACCAGAACTATTTGAGTATTTATTTGCTCCAAAAAGAGTAATTGCCTACCTCGAAGAAAGATCTTTCTACCATAATATTGCAAGAGGGACCCTCGGGTTCTTGGGCATAGTCCAAGAAAGAATTCAATGAAAGGTCACATTTGCTTTGTAGAGTGGGGAGGGGTCTTACATACCTTCAGGTGTAATCTTCCAGGCCTGTATCCCCTAACAGTAGTTTTTCTTAACTTTCTGCCTAAGGAGCATGGAGGGCAGAGGGGAGTATGCATATAAGTTGCTATAATTTTCTCTATTTTTAGGACTAGGGGTTTACTAGCACATTCTGTTTTCCCATTCTCCCTCCTATGCCTGCCTTTCATTTGTTTCCTCACTGTCAGCTGTTTCTCATCAATAAGAAGATTGGTATTAAAAAAATTACTACTTTTAAAACCCTTTCCGTTTACAAGCATTGTTAATGAAAGTGCTAATTCACACTACCTTTCTGGACAGCACTATGTATCCAAATTGTTAATGTATATCTTCTTTGACCTAACAATATCATTTCTTGAAATTCATGAGATGATTAGACATATAAAAAGATTTAGTATAATAACTCATAACTTAGAAAATTGGAATACACCTGCTATTTTCAAATTCATAAAGAAAAAAATTCCTTTTTCATCTTAAAGAAAAAAAGATTCTAAGATTTTGATTGTTTTCTCAAGGATCCTTAACCTACTTCCTTTCATGTCAGATGCTAAGTGCTAAAAATTAGACAAAAATAAGATAATTTTGATAACAAATCTGAGTAGTTTTACTCAAAAGTGTGGTACCTAAACTAGCAGCATCGTATCACCTGAAACTAATTAGAAATGTAAATTTTTCAGGTCCCATTCCAGACCTACTGAATTAGAAACTCGGGTAGGGTGGAGTTCACCATCTATATTAAAGTATCTAAGTTATTCTGATCCATATCTAAGTGTGACAAGCATGGTTTTAAGATGAACTCAAAACCCTATAACTTGAAAGGCCAAGCTAAACCTCTGTTGGAAATGTCAGTGCCACATAAATCCAAACAAATGTGGGTAACCTCCCCACTTGCTTGCTGATAAACTTTAGTGATAAAGACCTCAAAAGGAGTATTCAAAATTTCAGAAAGGAAACAGTAAACCCACTTGAACTGTAACTAATCTTGATGCAAAAACAACAAATAACAAAACCTCCAAGCCCAACTTTACAAACAATGCTCCAGATGGTGAACACTCTCAAAAGCCTGGTGCTACCCAGGGCAACTTTCTGGAAATTCTGAGCAACAACAAATGCACTTGGAATCCCAGCTGACCACATACTGATAGAATCACAACTGAGTAATACCCAAACCTCTGGCAAAGATGTGAGGTTTATTCAGCACACAATGGAGCTATTAATAAGATCCAAGTATTAAGTCATCTCAACAAGGCAAGAACATCCGTATTAAGGCTTCAGAGTTGCTAAACTGTGAACAAACTAAATAAACATCAAAAATAAAAGTCCAAACATTTTCATAGTAAATTCATGTTAAGAGTGCATTTCTCCAAGAGAAGAAAACAAAAGTCAGTACTAAAATAAGAAAAATGTAGGAGACTTAATAAATACAGCAAAGAGATAGTAAATTCTCATGTATTTATGAATATAAATTGTGCACGTAAAAGTACTACATCTATAAATGCAACTTTAAAAAGAACTCTCATTTACAATTTTATAATAAAATTTTAAATATTTTTAAATAGGCTATACTTGCCCATATGGTACCTGTTATCTTTTCAAGAAGTTTCTCTAGAATAAGAACATAATGATAGGCAAAGGTCAGATGCAGCCCATGCTAGAACATGAGGAAATGAGTGGTCGGATTGTTAGCAAATAATTATTTTAGTGACAACATACTGACTTGAATGAAATATCTTTTAAATTTTGTATTAAACAAATAGAACCTATGATAGGAAATGGTAGCACCAGAAAGCAAGCTGCTCGAGCATAGCACAACCTACATTTTGCAGCCCCACTTCACTTCTGGGTCAGACAGAATGATCACTTCTTCACTGAACTCTTCAAAGAGCTATACCCCAGAGGTCATCTCCAAGCATGCTTGACCTTAGAAGATCAGCAAACTGAGGGAAACAAGAAGGATAGAGGAAATTTCAAAGTCTTTTCATAACTTTTGCAATTAAACCTTTAGAACTCTGCCTCAAGTACCTTGAGAAATTTCTCTCTGCTCCTATCAATGAACTGTTGTGATTTAATACTAATTTTAAGTGACATGGGACTTATATTTCTAACTTGTCAGACTGCCAGGTAGCCAATTAAACTCCTGACCAAGTTCTTGTAGTGACATGGGAAATAAAGATGTAGAGGACACTATTTATTTTAATTTAGAACTAATTTATTAAAAACTTATGGCTTCTTAAAACTAAAAAGACTGGTGTCAAGGACAAATTCTGGGTCATTCTGTCTACAGTATGAATTTCGTAACTGAGATGGTAACAGTCTGATACACCTCTGAGAGGTTGTATTCCCAGCTTTATAAACTACCAGAACTTCATTGAACAGAGGTCACTCCAGTGAATACTGAAAAGAGGTCACTCTGTAAGCATGGGGTCACAGGCCCCCACACTATACAACTAATCTAAAAGTTCAAGCTAAATAAAGTCCTCAGAAAGAATTTCTTCCTCCAGACTTATTCAAGAACTACTCTGTCAATTTATCTACTGAATGGTCTTGTGATTGGAGAATAGAGCCTGAAGCATTATATTAAAGGACAACATTTTATCCACCATCAGTAAAAAACAAAAACATATGGTATGTTATTAAGTAATCCATTACAATTAATGCCAGCATCCTTTTCAAAAAATGTAAGAAATACAGTCCTGAGCTTCTCCAGTCAACATTATGCAAATTGGCAAACTTGTATCAGCTATTCTAATACTATTCACAAGAATATTGATTGCATACAGTTTTATTCTCAGTTTAAGTCTCAGCTGAGTCTTACTCAGCTTAAGACTCTGGGTAAAAAACTGATGAGATAACAAAGCTCTCTCCTGATACTTAAGAGCCTGTTCCTTAGATTTGGCACAGGAGTTGGGAACTACAGTCAGTCTTCTGAAAGATGAGATTATAATTTTCAGGGAAGCAAAGCAAGGAATTTTTGCTGTAGTTTAGTGATTTGATAACTCCAGGTTCAGCTGAATGTATGCCCTTTTACCCCTTATCTTTCCCTCCATGCCACCATACCCACAGAGAATGGACAAAAAAGCTGTATCTTCCATACTTGTTAGAGGTTTTAGATATGACCTAAGAAAACTGGTCTTGCTGCCTAATTATTGTCAAAAAGAGTTATTTCAGATCTACTTCAGGCAGTCATTGATTTACTAAATAAATGTTCCTGGGAGCCTATGTATGAAGCAAATATGTCTAAATCCAAGCAAAATTTCTCAGAAGTAATACAGGTGACACTCAAATATCTAGGATTTGATTCAGAATTAACCAAGATAAGTGTGGGAGCAAGAGGAAAGAAGGAACACAATTTGATGAAACAAGACTCATTGTGTTGATAACCACGAAAACTTTGACTATGGTACACAGGAATTACTATTTTCTCACTTAGGCAAATTTGCAATTTTCTGTAATAAACTAATTTAGAAGGAAGAAATGGAGCAGGAATTCATTTCATCTATCAAATTTTTTGAATTAACACAGTTTATCCTCAGCAATCCTACATTTAAGAATCTATACTACAGAAATATCAATTATCAATACTTAAAGAGATATTTGGGAGAATACAGAATTGTTTTTAAGAACAATGTGGATAAGAAGAAGACGACCACTTAAATGTCCGTCAACATAGGAATATTCAATTCCACACAACAGAATGTTCTATAATCATTAAAAATAAAATAGACCTGGAAGTTTTAACTTATAGAGATATTTGCTATACTTATATATTGTTAGGTAGAAAAACATGTATATGGTAATTCCCATTGATGGAACTAAAACAAAACACCCCAAGTTTCTCAGAACTGATATCCTGCTCATGCCCCATTCTGACATGAAGAGCCAAGGACAGTTGAGGACAGACCCAGAGGCATAAAAGAAGTTCCAGTTCTAAATCTTTAGCCCTTTTTTTAATCAAAGAAGCTATCTACTATGCCCAGGCTTACATCATCCTCCTAATCAGGAAATGGTCTTTTGTCCCTATTCTCTACAAGAATGTTGAAAGGGGAGTTATTATCTTTACTTTTAGAGTACTGGTAAAGATGTCATTCCTCCTTTCCATGTGAAGACCCTCGCTTTTCTCCCCTGAGATCTCCATGCCTCAGCTCAGGATATAAATGTGGATGTGCCCCAGCAACCTCAGAATTTACCATCATGTAAATTCTCTATACATATGTTATTAAATCTGGGCTTTTCTCTTACTAATCACACCTAATGTTAATATATTCATTCATCCAGCCTGTGAACAACCTCAGAGAAATGAGGGAACATTTACTTTGACCCCCAGACATTTAAAAAGAAAACCCATAAGACTGCATGTACAAATGTAAGTATGTGTGTATATATACATATATGTGTATGTATGTATGCATACACACACATACTTATATAACCACAGAAAAGTCTAGACAACTATACATCAAACTACTAATAATACTTTAAAATTGTGAGTTTAGTGTGGAGAAAGGAAGACTTTTACTTAGACACATTTAAATCATTTTCGTTTTCACAATAAACTTAAAAAACCTTAAAATGTTTGAAAGCCATTACAGTTTAAGTACCTGGTACATAAAGATTACTCAATTTACAAAAGGAAATTTTAAATGAATGAACCAGGGATTGTCACATACCCATATATATGACATAAATTCTTTCATATAAGATAGAAAATAATAAAGTTCAAAGGGAAATCATATCACCTAATATGCTTTTTAAAAAATGAAGAAAAAAGAAGAAATGCAAATACTAGGACACATGAATAAGTATGCAATATTTCTATAATATAGCTGTGATAGACTGGGTGAAATATGAATGGCAGTGTAAAATAGAAAGGGAAAAAGACTGAGACAAAATATGTGGGGGGGAAAGGCAAAAGTAAAAGAGTTATACAAATGGCAAGGGCTCATCACATTGTATGAAAATGGTGCTAAAAATGGTGAATGGGACAGGGCAGTCAGTGGTTATGTAAAGTTTTCTGCAGAGATTTCATTCTTTTTTTTTAAATCTAGTGACTATTGACTATTTAACGTATTCTGGCTTCACCCTAGCGGTAACAGCCTTAACAAGGATGGGTACTAGCCTCCAGATTTTCATTCCAATGTGTTGAGACAAGGATATGCATTCATCTCCCTCCCTCCTGAGGCTACCCTATTAAATAAAAACATATAAGCCCCTACTTCAGAAAGAACAAGAAATGAACCTAAAGCTAAAAAGAAATAGCAACAACTTTCTAGAAAAGAAAAGCTGATAAACAGCAATAAAAATAAAATCAAATAGTATCCGAAAAAAGCCTAGAGTATTTGCTAAAAGAATGAAATCCAAAAGGGGGCCTAAGTATCAGCCATAATCATGATGAGAGTCAGAATTCAGAATCCAAGATTAATGGACGCACTGAAAACAAATGTTAATTGAAAGACTCAGAATAGTCCAACCCCTAGACATTTACCCA
Source organism: Solenodon paradoxus (assembly GCA_004363575.1). Classification (NCBI taxonomy): domain Eukaryota; kingdom Metazoa; phylum Chordata; class Mammalia; order Eulipotyphla; family Solenodontidae; genus Solenodon; species Solenodon paradoxus. The sequence goes on along the minus strand of RJWH01002477.1, from coordinate 76,305 downwards.
TACACGGAAAGTCCAGCAGCTAAACAGCTTACCTACGGCAAGATATCAGGGGAATTTTCTCTGGAGAAATTATATCACATAAAAATATACTAAAAAACATAATTATATATTTTAAGTGGGTGAATTGTATGGTATATGAATCATATCTTAATAAAGCTGTTTTTGAAAAGAAATCACTAATTCTCCTTTCCCTCCATAGTGGGAGATCAATTAACTGCCTAAAATTGAGGAGTTTTTTTCATTACAAATATAGAAACTGACTTTTTGACCTAGTTAAATTTAAGAACTCTTTGAAAAATGAACATAATTTATGATGAAAAAAAATTTACCTGAAATTCAGTAATTCTATATATTTCATGTTTCTTCCTTAAGTTTAAATTTAATACTTCTTAGTATAAATAGCAATCTAAATATGTATATCCAATTCTTTTCTCACCCTATTTGTATATTTGTGTGGCATGATGTTGACTTGGAATGATGATCACCTAAAATTAATAATAATTATTTCTCAGAAGCAGATGTGTGCCTGAGATGTATGTGTCATCTTTAAACTTTTCTATAGTGCTTGCTTATATTTTTACTAAAGTAAATATGTACCATACTTACAAAAATAAAAATAATTTGAAAATTTTAAGACATATAATAGAACTTCCACTTCTAAGTAGACGGAGCAGTTTTCTCTATTCCTCCCACTAAGTATTACAACTAGAAGCTCTAGACAATATATATCAAAGATACATAAGTCCTAAAGGTACAAAGAAGAAAGTAGACCAGCTTGGGAACTTGAAACCAAATAAACCACACAGTGGTGGGTTTCATGGCTTGTTTTGTTTTTTGGGTATTTTTGTTTTGTTTTAGTTTGGTTTGGTTTGCTTGGTTTGTTTGCCTTATACCCCAGATTGGGAGCTAAAGAAATCGACAACCCAGAAACATAAGCAGTTACAAACAAACAAAAAGCTCTAACAAAAGTCTGCTTGAAGAAATAACAGCTGAAACTTCTCAAATTTGGTGAAGGACATAAACCTACAGATTCAAGAAGCTCAGCAAATCGCAAACATAACAAAGCCCAGAAAATCCATCCTAAGACACATTCTAAGTAAACCCCTGAAAACTAGAAAACATCTTGAAAGTAGTCACAGAAAAATGATGTTTTTCCTTAATAGAAAAATATTTTTTAATAACAGCAAACTTATCATCAGAAACCATGGGACCCAGGGAGAAGCAGTACTATACTTTTTTAAGTGTCAAAAGAACAGAACTCTCAAACTAGAATCCTACACCCAGCAGAAATATCCTTCAGGAATGAAAGAGAAATCAAGATATCCTCATGTGAAAGAAAACTGACATTCTTTTGTGAAAGAATTTGCTGCTAGCAGGCCTACTCTAAAAGAATGACTACAGGAAGTTCTCAAAATAGAAAGGAAATGATTTTATTTTTAATAATTCTGGGACATCAGAAAGGAAGAGAGAGTACAGTAAGCAAAATTATGGGTTATATAAAATGCTTCACTTCTCAAGCTTTCTAAATTAGGTTTGCTTCTTGAAGGAAAAATTAAAATATTGTCTGCTGTGTTTGTAAATGTAGAGAAAATATTTAAGACAATTATATTAGAAATAGGGAAAGATAATAGGACATAAAAGTAAATAAGCTTTCTATACATCACTCGGACTGATGTAAAATGATGATACCAATAAACTATAATAAGTCATATATAATGCAAACACCTAGAGAAACTACTAAAAAGTTATACAAAAACGTACACTCAAAAACACTACAGAAAATCAAAATGGAATTCTAGAAAAATGTTCAAGTAATCCAGAAGAAGGCATGCAGAAGAAAAGGGGAAAAAAAGGCAATAAACATAATACAAAAAGAAAGCAGAGTTAAGACTTAGTGTACAATAATTATATTAAATATAAATGTTATAACCATGCCAAACAGGGACTGACAGATGGATTAAAAAACACAATGCAACTATTTACTACCAACAAAAATAGAAAACTTCACAATTATACTTAGAGATTTAAGTACTCCTCTCTCAACAATTTCTAGAAATATTCATATAGGCGTATCCTGGTGGTTTAGAGGTTGGACCTGCTGTCTCAAGCAGGCATAGTCCACATACATCCCAAGATCTGGGTTTGCAGTCCACGGTCAGGGAACAACAAAGATGTTGTTAAATAATAAAAATAAATAACATTTCTTCCTCCTTTCTCTTCCTGCCTGTAGCCTACCTTTAAAAAGATAAATATTAATTTAAAATCATAAAGAATATAGAACCACAACACCATCCAACCAATAAAATCTAATCATCATTTGTAAAACACTCTACACCCAAGAGCAGCAGAATTATTTTCAAATGCCCACAGAGCAAATACCAAGTAGGCCATATTGTGAACCATAAAACAAATCTCAACAAATTCAAAAGAACTGAGATCATACACAGTATGTTCTCCAAACACAATGAAATGAACTAGAAATGAATAACAGAAAATGTTCAAATCCTTGGAAATTAAACAACACATTCCTAAATAATTCATAAATCAAAAAAGAGATCAAAAAATACAATATAAATGAAAATAAAAATATAACATATCAAAATTTATGGGTGCTACATATAGCAGAATTAGAAGGGAAATTTATAGCACCAGATGCATACACTAAAAAAGAGGTAAAATTTCAATCAGTAATCGAAACCTTTATACCTCAAGCACTAAAAGAGGAAAAAAAGCAGAAATCAAAAAAGATGCACATAGAAAACTCAGCTTTAAAAGTCTGATTATATGAATTAATAAAATTGACAAATAACTAAGAAAAACAAGATACAAATTTCAATCAGTTATGAAACAAAAGATATCAACAAACACACAATAAACTTGACAACTTAAATAACCAATATCAAATTTCTCAAAAATCACAATCACAGCTCACTCAATAGAAAATAGTTACCTATATAGCCCTAGAACTAAGAAGGAAATTGAATTTATAATTTAAAATTGACCCAAGAAGAAATATTTAGACCTAGATGTTTTCACTGTTAAAAGCAGAAGTAACATCAATTCTAAAATCTCTTCCAGAAAATAAAAGGGATGGGAGGAACAATTTCCCATTTCATTTTATTTACTAAACTGGTATGACCCTATCATCAAAATCGAAGACAGTAAATAAACTATAAACCAGTATCACTCATAAATATAAAAACCATAGAAACAAATACATACCAACCCTCAGGAAAGTTCCAGTCCTTCAGGTTACACACATGAAGGAAGGACAGATAAACACAAGAATTCATTTTGCTTCTGTGAGAGATGCAGGCAGCACACACGGTGGCACACACACATATGTGCATTCCCTTCTTAATGTAACTTCCCCAACTTGCAACGAGCTATTACTGCTTTTAATAAACTTGTGTGATCCTGGCCAAATGACTTGCTCCACAATTTCTTTCTGGATGGACCCAGTGTCCATGGGTGTCTCAGCTCATCCTCACCCTCATCAAAAAGAAATCAAAAGAGATCTTAAAAAATGGAATCATATATTTGTGGATTGAAAGCCTCATTGAAGTAAAGATGTCAATTCTCCACAAGTTGGGATACAAGTTTAATGTATCAAAACCTCAGCAAGATTATTTTTGTTGATACAGACAAAATTAACTCTAAAATTTATATGGAAATATAAGAGAAATAGTTAAAGCGATTTTGATAGAGAAGATAAAGATTCACAGAGCAAGGAAGAGCTGTCCTGGAGGCTGCAGAGGCAGTAGCAGTGATCACCACCACAAGGTAGGCAAAGGCATTGGGGTTCAGAGCTGCATTGAGGATTTGAGACTTCCAGTCTTGGGAAAAAAAGGAGTAGAGGGGTTGGAAGCATGGGAAAATCCAGGCCTTCCAGGAGTCACTTAGAGGGCAGCAGACAGCCTGCCTAGAGGGACCAGGACAAGAAGTCAGAGAAGATATTGGTGCAGGGCAGACCAGAGTTATAGTGGACTGAGCAGGAGCCCCAGAAGAAAATTACACAGGGGGCCAACATAACTGGAAGGCAGCTAAGGGGATCCTAAATCCCCAACACTTTCCATCATATTGCTCTGGAGCTGTAGGACACACCCATCAGAAATCCCACCCCCAGGAGTAAAAGGAGAAAAGAGTCACCCAGAAGGGAGGAAATTTCAGTGCTACCCACTAGCACCACCCTGTAGGTGGAGGCAGAACTGAAGCCCGATTGTTGATTGTGGACCAGCAACAGGTAGGCATTATTTTTTAGAATTGGGACACTGGGAGAAGGCTCTGCATCCTCCACACAAACTCCAACCCCAGAGGCTGAACTCTCAGGCCCAAACACAGGGTCCACCTAAGAATGTCACAAATCTAATCAGTGGTGACACCACACAATTCAAGAATTCCCAGTATTCAAACCAAGATCCAGGATTCTCTGGTGCAAGTCAATATCCTACACAAAGCCATCACTGTAGGGAAACCTAACCCACAGAAACATAAACAGATAGCAAACAAAACAAAGACACAGAGAAATAAACGTGAAATAATGGATCCAACTAAAACCCCAGGGGAAAATCTGAACATAGCAGACATGTGCAAACTACCTGAGGATGAATTTAGGGTAACAGTGATAAACTACTCAAGGAAATCAAGAAAATAATAGAGGAAGAAAAAGAGAACAAAAAAAAGAGTAAAGAAATTAAGCAAGATATCAAAGAAATGAAGAAAATGATAGCTGAACTAAGAACTCAATGGAGAGACTCAAGAGTAGGATGGATGAAGCCTCCGATAGAATCAGTGAACTAGAAGACAGGGCAGAGGCATGCACTCAAGCAAACCAGCATAGAGAAAAAAAGGATAAAAAGAGATCAGGAAAGCATGTGTAACCTATAGGATAACATCAAAAAGAAGAACATTCACATCATAAGGGTCCCAGAAAGAGAGGATAGAGAAAAGACTGTTTGAAGAACTAATAGCTGAGAACTTCTCAAACCTGAGAAATGAAGCAAGCCTCCAGACCCAGTTAGCACAAAGGGTTCCAAAGAGAAGATTCAAAAGACCTACCCCTACACACATTGCCATCAACATGTCAAAAATACAAGACAACAAATCTTAAAAGCGGATAGAGAAAAACGAGTCACATACAAGGAGTCCACATAAGATAGTCGGCCGATTTCTCAACTGAAATGCTACAGACCAGAAGGGAATGGCATGATATAGTCAAAGTGCTAAAAGAAAAGCATTTTCAACCTAAGACACCACACTCTGCGAGATTATCATTTGGAACTGAAGGAATGATAAAAAGCTTTTCTAATAAACAAAAGTTAAAAGGAATTTATTACCACAAAACCAGGACTACCAAAAATACTAAAGGATGCTCTAAAAAGTGTAAAGAATTCCACATAAAAACAGTGAGAAAACAAACTTAAAAAGTGGGGAGAAGAGAATAAAAATGTGTATGGTTAGAATGAGTATAGGACTGATCCGCTTTCAAATAAACATAGAATTCTTAATGCTACCTTGGGGTAACTTCAAAATACATCTCCAGGGAAAATCAAAGAAGAAAATGAAAAGGGAAACCAATCAAAACATAACTATACCCATCTCACCTAAGAAGGAAAAAAGAAAAAAGGTGCTGTCTGGAACAACACCCAGAAGACAAATTACAAAATAGATCTAAACAGATACACTTCAATAATCACCCTAAACATTAACAGACTGAGTTAATCAATCAAACAACACAGGGTGGCCAAATGGATTTAAAATCACAACTCAACCTTCTGCTGTATTCAGGAAACACCTTCTTTCAAAAGATAAACATAGGCTCAAAATCAATGGTTGGAAGAAAACCCTACAGTTGAATGACAACCAAAAAACAGCAGGAACAGCTATACTTACAAGGGATAAAACAAACTTCCAACTAAAAAGCATAACGAAAGACAGAGATGAACATTATATACTGATTAAGGAGTCAATCCCGTAAGAAGACATAATGCTTATCAACACATATGCACCAAATGAAGGCGCATCAAAATATGTTAAGCAAGTATTATTAGAACTGAAGAAAGACAATGACAGCAACACAATAACAGCAAAAGACTTCAATACCCAGCTTATAAAATGGACAGATGAACCAGGCAGAAAAATGAACAGGGAAACAGCAGCTTTAAATGACCATTTGGAACAGTTAGGTGTAATAGACATATATCGAACATTTCATCCAATGACTACAGATTTCATTTTCTTCTCAACTGCACATGGAGCATTCTCAAGGATAAATCATACCAATAGACACAGAGAAAGTTTTTGACAAGCTCCAACATCCCTTTATAATAAAAACCCTACATAAAATGGGGATAGAAGGTACCTACCTCAACATAATAAAGGCCATGTATGATAAACCCACAGTCAGCATTATAGGCAATAGTGAAAAATTGAAAGCATTTCCTCTAAAGTCAGGAACAAAGCAAGGTTGTCCACTCTCATCACCGCTATTTAACATCACATTGGAGGTCTTACTCAGAGCAATTAGGCAAGAAAAAGAAACAAAAGGAGTCCAAATTGAAAAGGAGGAAGTAAAACTATCATTTGCAGATTATATGATTATCCATATTGAAAATCCTAAAAATTCTGTCAAAAAACTACTAGGCCTCATCAAGGAATACAGTAAAGGGTCAGGCTACAAAATCAATGCACAAAAATCTGCTGCATTTTTGTATGCAAACAACATGCTAGAAGAAAATGAAATCAAGAAAACCACTCTATTTAAAATAGATGTAAAAAAAAAATCAAATGTCTTGGAAAATACTTAACAAAGGAGGTGAAAGACCTGTAGAATGAAAACTACAAGCCCTTCTTAAAAGAATAGAGGAGGATACAAAGAGATGAAAAATCCCCTGCTCATGGTTGAGAAGAAGCAACATCTTAAAATGGTCATCTTGTCCAAAGTAATATAAAGATTTAATGCAATCCCCATTAAAATCCCACAGATTTGTTTCCAGGAAATAGAACAAAAAAACCTTAAAATTTGTAGGGAACAACAAAAAATCCTGCATAGCCAAAGCAATTAGGAGAAAAAAGAAAGAATGTGGAGTGATTACACTTAGACATTGAGCTACACTACAATAGTGATCAAAATGATATGGTACTGGAATAATAATAGCACAGGCACAAATCAGTGGAACAGAACTGAATCACAAGAAACTGACCCACTCACATACAGTCAGTTAATCTACGACAAAGTTGCCAAAAGCCTATGATGGAGTAAGGAAAGTTTCCTCAATAAATAATGTTGGGGAAACTAGATAATCACATGCGAAAGAATGAAGCTAGACAACTCTATAATATCATTCACAAAAATGTACTCAAAATGGACTACAAACTTGGACTTAAGACCAGAAACTAAAATTCTTAGCAGTAACATAGGAAAGACATTCCATCAGCCTTAGTGAGACTCAACTCCAGCATCAGGGGAAACAAAAAGAAAAACAAACAACTGAGACTACATCAAACTAAAAAGCTTCTTCACAGAGAAAGAAAACATCACCAAAACAAAAAGACAATCTACTAATTGGGAGAAGATATTTGCATTCCATTTTTCAGATAAAGGCTTAATATCCAAACCATAAAAATAACTCATAAAACTCAATATCAGAAAAAGAGGCAATCCAATCAGAAAATACAAAGAGAGAGACATTTGGAGAGACATTTTTCTGAAGGGATATAATGGTGAACGGCACACGAAAAGATGTTCCTACTTGTTGCCTATAAAGGGAAATGCAAATTAAAACAACAATGAGATATCACCTTACATACACCTGAGGACTGGCTATTATCCAAAGGTCTGGAAACAACAAATGTTGGTGAAAATGTGGAGAAACGGGAACACTTATACACTGTTTTAAATTGTTACAACACCTATGCGATTACTCAAAAAGTTGAAGATGGAAATCCCATACAATCCTGTCATCCCATTTCTGGGTGTTTATCCGAAACATACAAAAACACTAATTTGCAGAGATTACAAAAAGAACAGACAAAACAAGGAACAGATGAAGGGAAACCAATCCTTGGACACTTGCAGTAGAACTGAGTTACCAACAGGGAATGGGAACGGGATGTCGGGTGGGGCACAAATGGTGGCAGAGCCCACTGGACAACAGTGAAGAACACTTGGTGATTTGGTGGAGGTCAGGATATGTTGACATATATCTGAGAAACAGGGAAACTGCACATAGGGGGAACCTCACGTTTTATTTTAATATGCAAAATCAAAGTTACTACAATATAAACATTTCAAAAAAACTATAATCAATCCTGATGTCTTTCAATGGGTGAATGATTAAACAAACTGTAGGTACAGCTATGCCATGGAATACTACTCAACAATAAAAAAAAATAAATTATTATTAACACAGTAATTTGAATGAATCTCCAAGGAAGTGAGAAAACACAATTCTAAAAATATAATATACTATTATGATTCCATTTATATAGTATTCTTGAAATGACAAAATTAGAAAACTGGAGATTAGCAATTTTAAGGGATGAAAAAGGGGCTGGAGACAGAGGGAAAGTGATTGTGGCTGTTAAGAAGGCAACAAGGGTGCACCCTGATGGAGGAGAGGTTCAGTGCAGTCTACATACATCCCAAGGACCCAGGTTCATAGCCTGGGGTTGGAAGCAATGACCAGAATGAACAACTAAATAAAATAAAGTGCATCTGCCTCTTCTCTCTTCTTCCTGTCTGCCTGCCTACTCACTTTCATTCCTGGCTGTACTTTTCCTTCAAAAAAAAAATAAAAAGAAGAAGGCAACATGAGGGATCCTTGTGGTGGAAGAAAATATTTTATATCTTGGCTGTCAAGACAGAGGTCACTATCTTGGTCCTGATACTGTACTACAATTTTTCAAGATGTTCTCATTGGAGAAAACTGGGTAAAAGGTCCCTAGTATTTCTTACAGTTGCAAGTGAATCTATAATTATCTCAAAATAAAAAGTTTAATTTTCAAAAGAACAAATAATAAAGATAGTTAGATCTACATAAACCATTTAAAAAGCTTCTAGTAAACTATTTTTCTTTGCATTTCAAAAGCTAGTCTCATTTCACTTCTCTGTGTTGAACACCTCTTCCTTAAAATGTCAAGCAATTCTTACCTCAACAAAAATAAATTGCTTGGCTAGCTTCCATATTTCTTTCCATTTTTTTTTTAAGTGTTACACAAACATGTCTTTCCTGAAATCAAATTCCATAACAATAATATATCACAACATAGATTGTTAAGCTCAATGACTGCTGTTTGTATTCACTCATATTGCTTGATAAGATCACATTTCATATCAATACCTTTAGAATTTTATTTTTTTATTGGCTCCCCCTAGAAAGTGGACATTTGTTGCATTGTGATGATTCTAGTTTGCTTAGATATTTCGCTAGATAATGAACGTGAACCGTGTGTGTGTAAATTACAGGAAGTAGGAAAAAGAGAATGCACAAATACGGAAAAAACTAAGGTGCAATTTTCAAAGGAGAAAAACAAAGCAGCAAGTTTAAAAATAGAGATATCGTGAAAAATGGGAGTAAAGACACTTGGCTGGGACATTCAACAAGATGTCAGTGCTCCGCTCTGCATTATCATTGTGCCGAAAGATATGCTTTTGTCAAACTTGTTGTGTTCCAGGTATATAAAAATACAATCAAAACTGAAAGTTCTTATAACAGTGCAACTTTTAATCATAAATAAATTTGGCAAAACAGATTGTGTGTTAATCCAAATCATCATTTTTAGCAAGTGATGCATTTATCTAACACACAATAGAACATTATCTACCATTTGAAACGCTGGAAGTATCTAACTACTCCAAAAAAATGATAGAATTGTTCTCCTTAAAAGTTCATTATTGTTACTGTTTCTGCTTTTGCTCTTTTTGCTCTTATCTAATCATCGATCCGAATATCAAACCACAGTAGTAATGACAGTGCAAGGTGCATGTTAATGTGATGATCTTCAAGACTGTGAATGGCAAATAGGGGTTCTCACAAAGTCTCAGCAATATGTATCACAGATCTTATTAAGGTGACCTACTGTGATAGCTCTTACTCACTTAGACATTTCTCTGGGTAATGTGTGTTTAAGTTTTAAGTTAAGCAAATATGTACAACATGCTTCATTTTTTATCAATCATTGTGCTCTTCAGAGTTACAAATTTAAACTTCTTTTAAATTATAAATCTAGAGCAGCACAGGTTTCAGACATTCCAGGTAAATAACCTCCATAATAAGGTATACAGCTTGCAGTCAGTTATACAGCCTAAGACAAAATATCTACAAATTAGTTTATTTGTTGGCAAATTGTTAAGTGTCCAAAGTGAGTTGTTTTTTTAATGAAATTTAAATCAAATTTAAGATTGTTCCAAACAAAATTATTGTGACTTTAATGGCATTTATTTCAGCACTAGAATTTACCCCAAATTATATTTAGGAAAGACTATTAGACCTATCTTGGGTATTCTCTCTCAGACCACATATTTTAGAGGAATATGATAGCTTAACCAGGTTCTTCAACTTTTATTAAAAAAATTATAATCCTAACTACAGCTGCTTTACTTTTAAAGCATATAGAGGTTCAGCACTTAACTAAGTGACACAATCAGAAAAAAAAAAAAAAAGGCAGGGAAATATAAGTGAGTATATCACTGATAATCATTATCAAAAACCTTAACTACTAAAAACAGTACTTACTGAAGAATTAACCATGCAATGCATATATTCTTCAAAATTAGAAATCATGGACAGTGGACACAAATGCATTATACTAAGAAAGGGATCTATAGCTTTCATAAAATTCCCAAAGTGATCAATGATCCAAAAGGTGAGGGGTGCCGGCATGGGGGGTGGGGGGGAGATGCAGACAATGCTCTTTTAACTTCCACCACAGGGATTATAAAATCCGTGCCTTCATTAAACTAAGATCAGCAAAGAACTGCATGCATTTGGCTCTCTACAGAACTGCCTTTACTAAAGTGTACTTTAGTTATGCCATATGCTTTCACTAAAAGACAATATAAGAAAGAGCCTGTCACATATTACATTTACTATATGGATATTAAAGTTACATTATACATTATGTCCTTCTTTGTAAGGACATATGGGAGAAATAGTTCTCTGGTCTTACTCCGAACTAAGAATAGCTATGCTTTTCCTAAAGAAACTACTTTTTAATTTTAAACCATAACTTAACTGAGCATCTCTTTTTTTCACTTGCTGCAGAAAGCCAAGAGCCAAATTAATAAACTACCTTTATAAAATGTCTAGGCCCTCAGATATGAAATCTTTAACAGCTATTACTCTGACTTCATAGTCATCTTCTTACTTTGTTTTCTCTTACCCCAGTTTCCTCACCAGCTTAGCTGTATCTATTAAGTGTATTTTTTTAAATGACGCATTTTTTTTGTGAACCATCTAATTATTTTCTAGAGCAAGGCAATAGGAAAATCAGAAAAGAAAGAACAGTTAATTGTCAATTAACCTGAATAAGATGGGAAGGAGACTAAGAATAACAAAAAAGAGTTAAAACAAAATGAATCTCCCCTCAAAACAATCAAAATGTGATGTAAAATATTAGTGTTAAATTACATGCAATTTAAAGGAAAATATTTCTCATTCGGCTGATATAATACAGAAAATTAGCATAAATTGTTTTTTAATAACAGTCAAAATATTAACGTACAATATTATGGTCTATTTCTTAGCTGAACTTTCCTAATTCAAGTATTGGAATAAAGTCCATGCAGTATCAGCTAATCTTTGAGCAAATTATTCTCTCTGCTTTCTAAATACTCTGGCAGATACTACCACAATGCAAAAATGGCTTTCTTTTCCTTTGACATAGCAGACATCTCCATGAAATAACCTACTACGCTCCTCAGTTCTCAAGTGTTTAAGCTTAGTTCTGTTTGTAACTCAGTTTTTATTAACTCCTCCCCCTCACAATTTTTGCTAGTTCCCCCCAAGCAAATTTTAAACTTCATCATTGCTCAGCAAGGATGCTCAAGCCAGATTTATAAATGTGATAGATAAGCCACTCACTAATTTTATTTCTTCAAGTTGCTTTCAGCTTGAAAATTTGATTTTGGTATATGATTAAATCAACTATTACATCATTAGCAAATACTACAACTAACAGCCTTTGATATTGTAAAGAATCAGAATACCTTTATTTTCCTCAATGACCTAATTAAAATTCATTCAAACCATATTCCAAACTAAAACAATGTTATATAAAATTCTAAATTGCTTCCAAAACCAAACTAAATAATCATCCTTATCAATAACTTATTGCAAAAATCATATACTAATTATGTTGATGATGGGAATGACATAAACATATGAATAAATGCCATAAAAGTTTAAAGTAAGAAAAATTATTTATATGCTAACATGCTCTGATTTGCCAAGAATTGTATTTTCTATATAAAGCAGCATTATCTAATTATGTCATTGCAGTCCCCAAAAAAACCTTATGCTTTCAAATTATTACAGTCTCCTGGCATAAGATTTATTTTAATTCCTTTTAAATATCTCAGTTCATTCACGTCCTTTTAAGATTACAACAACGAAAAGGCAAGTTTGAAGCTTTCAATCTGTATACACAGTTTGTATACTCCTGATGTATTTAAGCAAAACATAACTATCAAAGGTTCTTTGGTGCTCCTAAGTGAAAAAAAAAAAAAAAAAAAAAAACTTATAGAAAAATAAGCAAAGGACAAGAACAGAGTGTGCACACACACACACACATACACACACACACAACATAAAAGCATACACACCACAATATAAAATCACACACATAAAATATTTTGTAAAGTCTTTTCAAGAGAGATTCAACCTCAATCATAGCAAGAAAAGTACTAATGAAAACTACACTGAAGTACCAATTATCATTTATTATACTGGCAAAAAATCAAAAGTCTAATACTATACACTCAGTTGAAAAGCTATGGAGAAATGAGCAACCTCACAGACTTCTAGAGAGACACTAAAAGAGTTCAACCTCAATACAGAGTAATACCTACCAAAAATTCAGATACAATCATCATTTTACCCAGCAACCCCACTCTGGGAATCTATCCTAGAGACACAGTATGAAATGTACAATAAGAAATGACAAATATTTAATGTTATTTTTGCTGCATTCTCTTGTCCATCAGAAACTGGAAATAATCCAAGTTTAAAGGAATAGGGAATACTTGAAAAAAATCATGATATATTCACATAATAGAATATTACGAGGTGAAAAGAAGAATAAAAATCTCTTCATTCTGATATGGACAGATCTCCAAAACATATCACAAAGTACAAAACTAAGTTGCAGAACTGTTTCTCAACATTACACTACTAATTCTGTAACTGGGAGGAGAAAATAAAATCATATGTGCTTATAGTTACATAAAAAATGCAAAGAGTAAACAATGAATAATAAAATGAGGAGGGAGAAAAATATTTATTAGATCTATGGTTCATATTCTTACCTCCCCATTTTTTAAATAAAACATTTCAACACCAGAAAAATAATTACTTTTGGTTTTCAAAGTTATAGTAAAATTTCTAGATCAGTTTCACCAGTACTGTATTATTTGATCTGATGATAAATTATAGTCAACAAAGGAATGCAACATTTCCATTTCATTTCTTCATGACTTGTAACTTCTTAATGTTTTGAATCCAATTAGATAACACAAAGAAAAATCTTGAACTGGAAGAACTTAAAAGACAATTGGTGTTTATTTAGCTCCAATGAAACCAGACACTGCTAACTAAATTAAGTGAGCATTGTCTTAGCAGGCACAAGGGGGCTTTTTCAGTTTTTTCATTTTTCCAATTTGCTAAACAATTCAATGAGGTTATTAAAATAAAACCTAACTTCTTTTTATCAAACCACAAAAAATTCATTCTCCTATTCCTCAATGTAATGAAAAATACTGAAAACTACCTACCCTTTATTTCCCAAATAAACAATTTAACTTTTAGCCAAATGCTAAGTTTTATTTTACAACATTCTTTTAGATTATAACATCTTAATCACTAGTTATACTTAAATGTGTGAACTTTCACCCATTTTGCTTATAAAATGAAGAAGAATGACAGGATTTAGGGACCAATTACTTTAGACTACATTTTTGATTGATGAAGAGAAAGAGACCTGTGAAGTTACATGTAACTCCAAAAAATAAACACTTTGATATGTTGAGGTTTTCAAGATTTTCAGCAATTTTTTCTCAAAACCCCAGTCATATTTGCTTAAGATAGTTAATCTGCAAATCAGTTACTCAATTCGCAGAAAATTAACAGTTCATGGATGCAAGCTCGTGGCACAGTTCATGATACAAGTCTCCTACTCATTCAGCAAATATGTCGGGCTCTTTGTAAGTTACCAGGATACAGCAATAAACAAAAGAAAGAAAATCCTTCTCCTCCTAGAATACATATTCCAGTGGAGAAGATGATCAAAAATTATACATGTCAGGCAGTAGTAAGTGCTATAAAGAAAAATAAAGTTTGTCCCCCTGTTTTCCCTATACCAATAAATGGTACCGCCATTCAACCAATTGTTTAGTTCAGGAGTCTTGGAATCAACTTTGATTTTTCTCTTCTTTAATTCCCATTACACATCATTTTGCTCTATTTCAAAATACACTCTAAATCTAACTACTTCTCATCACCCCCTCCCCTATACTTATTTCATACCACAGCCATATCTTGCCTTTTCCATAAACCTCCCTTGACTGGTTTCTATTTCCTCTAATTCAACCTCCACATAGCAGCCAGAATGCTCCTTGTTTAACAAAAATTACAGTATGTCACTTTCCAGCTCAAAGCACTCCTGATACCTTTCCATAAAAGAGAATAAAAACAAAGTCTCCTTCTCAGTCTACACAACTTCAACCCTGAATACTCTCCCACCATTACTTCTTACGATTAATTTTCTCTTAGGATACCCACACTTTCTATACCCTCGGTTTGCAAGGGAACTTCTCCCAGAGACAGATAGATAAGATAGATGATAGAGACAGACAGGCAGGCAGGCAGGTAGGTAGGTATACTTTTTTTTTAAGGAAAGGTACAGGCAGGAATGAAGGTGAGAGTAGGCAGGCAGTTAGGAAATGAAAGAAGGAAGAAGCATTTTATTTTATTTTTTGTTTAGTTGTTCACACTGGCTGCTTCCTGGAATCCCACACTCGAATCCAGGGGTATGTGGCCTGTGCTTCTTTGGAAGTGACTGACCTACCTGCTACTCCACTAGGGTACACCGAGAGACATGGCTTACTCCTTCACTCTATTAAAACCTTTGCCAGAACAACTTTTTCTAGTTACCTAAGGAAAGGAAAACCCTATCAGATGTAACACTGATCACTAAAAAAGCATGACTTTAAGTATCTGATGTTTTCTGTAGGTGCTCACTGAAATGTAAAGAATAAAAAGCAGGAACTTGTCTATTTTATTTCCTGCTGTGGCCCAGAGCCTGGAAGAGTATCTGGCATATAAAAGCTGCTCAATAAATATCTGTTAAATGAATTAATTCATGAATGAAGCTACAAAAACAACAGAGGTATATATTATATAACAAATTATGAAACTACTATAATGTGTTAACTGAAAAAGCAAGACACAACATAATACTCTTCTAAAGCCACGTAATAAAACACATATGGAAAAAGTTAAAGAAATTACATGTAAATAAGAATTATATGTTTTTTTTGTCCATTTCATCTCTTTTCAAAGTCATTATATCACATTTATAATTAAATTATAAAAGTTATTTTTAAAGGGAGCTACTAACAAAAACTAAGCAATAGGCATTGGGTGGCTGTCCCCCCCACCTCCATTCTCTACTCTGCCCCAAAATAAGCACCCCCAGGGTATGATTATCGGTGAATATTATATCCTCAGTTATGTGAGTGCAGGGAAAAAAATGGCCAACAACACTAAACTAATAAACTCCAAAAGCAGAAATCCCTTAGCTCACATAGTAAACTCAAGGGTATAAAGGCAGAAGAGGACGCACTTCATTGAGTGACCACTACCTAGCAGGTTTGTGACGACTGTCTACTATTTTTTTCAATACTGCTCCTGCAATGTACGTAGTATCATCCCCACTTTAAAGATGAGAAAAATTTGCCCACTTGTGTGGTAAGTTGCTTATAAAAAGCATTAATTAAAGAGGTTCATGTATATACCAATAATGAAAGTATCAAGAACCAAAGGTTCATGATTAACTGATTTCTATACAACTTAGGTGGTAAGAGAGGTGGAGGATGGAAAACAAAGCCATGTGGTCAAAGGCATAGAAGTTTTAAGTGGAGAAACCATGTCCCCATATTTGTTAAGTGACACTAACCAAAACAGCTTCTGAAAATATCACCCCAATTTGTTCTCTTTAAGAGCTAATGTTGCAAACAACTTAAGTAAAAAAAGAGCAAGAAAGAAAACTGTTCCTCCACCAAGAGAACAGCTTTGCAACAACAAAATATATAAGGCAAAGGTCTAGTAGGAAACATACCAAAACAACAGCAGTTGTGTTAAAGCATTAGAAGTAATTTTTAACATAGTTTCCAAGTTTTTTATAAAGCTGAAATAATGTTTTAACAGTGAAATATATGAAACAGATTAGATTCTATCATTAATACAATACATGTTCATCTTAAGACTGAGTAGTATGACACAAAACAATTCCATAAGGTAAGACAATAATCAGTCCCTAAATTAAAGTGCTTTACCTAGATCAAATATAGCAATCTCATCATTCTGATAACAGAGGAACCTCAAAAATGGAAGACAGCAATTGAGCTAAAAAGAGAAAACTATTAGAGCAAATGTCTTCCTAGATGAGAACACTCAATAAGAGGAGTCAAAGATAAAAAGAAAGTCAAATAAACACAATGACAGGGACTCAAATATTACATTCTGCCACAAATAAGGAATATACATTTCTTGGGAAAAAGATCAAAATAAATTAGCCAGGAATATATCTGGACAAGATGGCACTCAACAAATGGTGATGGAACAACTAGACAGCAACATGCAAAAGAATGAAATTAAAAACCCTTCCTTAACCAAATGCAAAAATTAACTCAAAATGGATCATGAATCACAGATTTTGTTTCAATATTTATTTATTTTATTTAGTTGTTCATCATGGTTGTTCCCCCTGGTCCAGGTCTCAAATTTGGGTCCTGAGGATGGATGTGAATCACGGTTATTAACGTAAGAAATGAAAATATAAAATGTTTAGCAAAAAAAACATAGGAGCAAATCTTTGTGATCTTGTGTTAAGCAAAGGCTTCCTAGACACAACAAAAGCAAAAAGAAAATAAATTAAATAGATCAAACTGGACTGCATCTAAACTTAACTTTTGTGCAACTAATTATACCATCATGAAAGTAAAAAGACAATTTACAGAATGGAAGAAAGTATTTAAAATTCAGATATCAAATAAGAAACTTAGAATATATGAAGAGCACTTACAAGTGAACAATAAAAAGACAAACATAACTATAAATTGAGCAAAGGATCTGAGTAGACCTATCTCC
Source organism: Solenodon paradoxus (assembly GCA_004363575.1). Taxonomy (NCBI): domain Eukaryota; kingdom Metazoa; phylum Chordata; class Mammalia; order Eulipotyphla; family Solenodontidae; genus Solenodon; species Solenodon paradoxus. The sequence continues at coordinate 58,720 of RJWH01002477.1, read as the reverse complement.
AAAGATAAACAAATGACCAACAAGCACATGAAAGATTAGCTATTGTAACTGTAATTCAAAACTACAGTAAGATGCAACTCCATGCAAGGATGGCTAAAATGAAAAGACATTAAAAAGCGCTAACAGGGACTCAGTGCTGGTAGGAATGTAAAACGGTGCAGACATCTCAGATAACGGGTTGATAGTTACACAAAATGTTAAACATAGAGTTCTATCAGATCTAGAAATTACACTATCAGATCTAGAAATTACACTAATTTTCACGAGTGTTCTATACACAAAAGAAATGAAAACATACGTCCACATAAAAATTAGTGCACAAATGTTCATAGAAACATTGTTCATTACTGTCCCCAAATGCAAACAACACAAATGTCCATCAACTAATAAATAAAATGTGATCTACCCATACAATGGAATATCATTCATCAATAAAAAGTACCAATGCAAGTTACCACATGGATGTAACTTGAAAACATCATGGTAAGTAATCAAAAAAAAAGAATATTGTATGATTCCATTTATGTGACTATCCAGAACAGGCAAACCCATAAAGACAAAAAGTAGTGATTGCCTGGGGAGACAGGAGGGACAGAATGAGAGTGAACACTAAAAGCCATGGGGTTTCTTTCTCTAGTGAATAATAATGTGTATGGAGGTGATAGAAAGGTTCTAAAATTAGCTGAGTTAATTGTTGTACACTGTGAATACAGAAAAGTTAATAAATTAAACATTTTAAAATGTGAGAGTAAACTATATCACATTTGAATTAAATCTCAATAAATGTATTCTCTCCCTCTTCACCCCTGCAGTTCTCAAACCCAGGTCTGTGACTTTCATGGCCTCCAGTTTAGCTGCCTGAGTCACAGAACCATCTACTAAGCTTTCTTTTAAAGGGAATGTATTTCAATGTTAAAACTAAAAGTTTAAAATCAAAATCTGAAACAGCAAGTAAGCTGAATGTTAATCGCTAGTACCTGGAGAGCAAAATGAGAAAATGACTTCTACTGAAAACTGATACAAAAGAAGACGAGAGACATAGAGAAGGGATTTGAAAACTGAAAATACAGACCTATTGCTCTTGAGTGATTGTCAGCACTATTTTAGTATTAAATACTTCAAAGTTGGAATCAATATTATTTTTAAAACAAGCAAGACAAGCCTGAATATGTTATAGAACTTTTCCTCATCTTCACATTTAGGATTTGCAGCTAACAAAATAATTTTTAAGATGAAGGCAGAGAAGAGATGGCTTCTTTCCCAAAAGAATTTGCTAGGCAACAGCTTCTATATGCGTGGATATGCTTGGCTTTTCAGAATGACAATGAAAAAGGAGAAGCACTCCCTTATGATATGTGGGAACAGACTAACACTGCATGTAATGTTTAACATTAAAATAAGAATAGTTATATAATGAAAAAGCCAAGCCACTGTGGCTCTTCAGACAAAAGAGGGTAAGACTGGAAAAACAATATGGTATCACAGCGGGAAAGAAAGCAAGTAATGATACACAAGTAATAGTTGGCAAAGCACAGTACGCAATGTACCTAAGTGAATGTTCGTAAAGAGCAGGAACTTCTCAGCTGGATATACTAATCTTATATCTGTCGTCAATTTACTATAATTCTCTGATCACTAATTCTTTTCAGTTATAAAACCTATCTCAGGAACAGCTAAGAATCTGGTGACTTAAAAATGCCACCTCAAAAGATGGAAGAAATAGGAAAGACTATAAAAGAGGTAGAGGACTCTGAGATTGGCATGTGAGAGCAGTAGTTAGGGTAGAGAGCCTCCTGCCTGAAACCAACCTGGTAAATGACTATGATGGAAAAGCAGGAGCTCGTGATGACCGCAGGACACACAGGGTACGGCATGGGATCTGAAACATCAAGTCTGTGCATGCTGTGCCTCTGATGGAAAAGGAAAAAGGTGAGATCGCCCCTCTGAATATGAAAGAGAGACAAGCAAGAGGAAAGACAAAGACAATGGGTACTATTTTATTATAGGAATTTAAGTGACTGAACCTTAGGTCTGATAGTAAGATTTAGGTTACTCACCAAAAAAGAAGAGGCCAAAAAGGAAAAGCCTTTAATAATGAAATAGGGAGTTAGGAAAAGCAAGGAGAACTGGTAGGACAGTGCAGTGGCTCTCAAAACTTCTTTTTCAAACCATATTTCCTCAAGGGAAAAGATTCCTTAATCTATCTATCCCTATAAAACTCATTTGCCATGGGAAAAGAACTCAGTGGTAACAATAAAGCAAATTTTAGGGAGAACGAGTAACTTATACCTTAACCATAATACTTTATACCCAGTTTGTTACCCACAAGCAACCATTGTCTGTAAATATCGTAAGATATTTTGAGACTACAATTTTTATTACTGTATATTGTTACATTCTTTTAAAATTATTGCTGCCAATCTCTTACAGCCCCTAATTTACAAATTAAACTTTATCATAGGTATGAACGTACAGGACAAAACAGAATATCTAGCATTCAGTACTATCCATAGTTTCAAGCATCCATTAAGATTCTTGGAATGAATCCCCCAAAGATAAGAGGAGATTACTGTATTAAACTGAGATACTAAAAAATTTCAGACTGATATTCAATTGACATAAATATGCATTATTATTCAGTGGAGAGTTAACATAATAAATAGCAATAAAACTAAATTGATAAGACTAAATTAAAGTGATTTATCATGTAAACCAAATATAAGTTAAATGAAAACCACAAGCAATACCATGTGTTCTGCTAAAAAAGTCCTTCCTAAAAACCCTTCCTAATCCCAACTGCTCCAGTAAAAGCTTTGCTTGGCTGCCAATTGCAGCTCAGCAGCCAAATTTCTGAGTGAATACTTAAATGGCATCCTTGGTAACTCTAATATTTTGTTTTATAAAAAACAAATATTAATTACCATTAATAATGCACTTAGAATGCTAGTAAGTAGTCTTTAGCTTTTGTAAAAAATAAAGATAATAAAATGAGGATCATTCACCCTTAAGAGTTCAAGAAAATGGGGAAAGAAGAGTACGTTGGTCATAGCCATATGAAATATGGACAAAAGGTAAAGGGCTAAGGATGATGATGTCCAGGGAAAGAACTGAGCTAACAATGTGCCCCGAAGAAGAAAGCTATGCAGCAAGAGGTAAGCAGTAAAATCTTCAGCCCTGCCCATCCTTCAAACACTCTTTATGAGGCAACTCTCCCCATGAATAAACAAGCAGTGTTTAACAAAGCAGTGAGGAATAACTTTTTTTGAAGGGAGGAGCAGTGACTCAAGACCGTACAAGGTGGGTAAGATAACTGAGATCAGAAAAAACCACAGGGAGAATGAAGGCAAGTTAGCGCTAGAGTAGGGAAAGGAAAATTGGACTTGGTGAGTAGTTACCAGGTAGATATTATTCTGCCCAATGAGGCAGAACAACAGAAGTTAAGAATGCAGATTCTGGATTCAGACAGCCTGTAGTGGTATCTCTACTCCCCCACTTTACTTTTTTCTGTGACCTTGGACAAGTCACTTAAATGTCTCTGTGCATCGTTGGTAAAATGCAGGTAATAACAGTACCTATCGATTAGGAATGCTTTGCGGTTTGCGTGAGTGATATTTGTAAATCGCTGGCTGTAATGTCTTACATGTACATAGCAAGCGGTATCTAAGTTCTGATCAACAAACTGAGGGTAGGAGGAGGTTCTTCTGACAGGTACAAATATACAGATCTGTGAGCGAAGTGATGGTCACTGGGGGCAGGAGGGGGGATAACTTTTCTCAGCATTGAGACCACCTTGAGACTAGACCTTTGGTAAAGGTGGGCCTCCGGACAGGGTTCCAGAGAGGACTGGCTCCCAGGAGAGGGGCGGGGGTGAGGGAAACTTCCTTCCTTCCTTCGAGGCCTGGGTTTTTCAGGAACTCATTTCTGAGAAGTGGCTGTGATTTTTTTAAGGAGGCGAGAGTTTAATTTCCGATCAAAAGACCGTGGGGTGAAATTGTGCTCTGTCTAAAGGGCAGAACGACGTCCAGGGCAGGGCAGGGCAGGGTTTGAGTCAGAGGGAGAAGGGTGATGTCCTCAGAGGAAAACCTGCTAAGAGGCAACCTCTGCCGGGCGCGCTCCAGTTGGCCGGCACTGGGCAAGTCTCGGAGCGAGAACAAGGCTGCGCCAGCCGGAGGGAGGCGGGAGGAGCCTCCAGGGTAACTGGGCGGTGGGCGCCGGCGATCAGAAAGGGACTCCACGTCGGGGCTGTGGAGAAAGACCTGCCCAGCCAGGGGTCGAGGTCCGAGGTCGCTCGCCGGCTTCTCCAAAGGGCGGGGCCGGCGCTGACCCTGCCAGCGGCCAGCTGTTCGCACCGCCGCGAAGGAACCTGCCCCTTAGTCCCGCCCCTGCCGCCCGCCCGTCGGTGGCAGGGGTACCCGGGGTACCTGAGCGTGGGCCCGATGCAGGCCGTGTCGGTGCTCTCGATCTCTCGCAGGATCCGCTCGTGCTCCGCAGCTGTCTCCAGGCTCTCCGCCTCCGCCATCTTACCCCGCTCCATAGACTGGCGGCGCCCGCCGACAGTGCGCCCCCTCCCTGGGTCCAGCTCACCTTTCTCTCCTTCTCACCCAAGGCTCCACAGCCACCCCAGCCGTGGGTTACCCGCAGCAAGACCCCTCCCTCAGGCTCGGCACGCCCCCTTACGTCACCGCGCCCGCCGACGTCCAGCGCAATGCCCGCATGAACTTGTAGTTCTCCCCACGACGTTAGGCAGCGTTGTGCTCATTTATTTACTGAATCTGCTAATGTGTTGGAAACCTCACTCTGAGACAAGAACAGTTCACGACGTTACGTATGAAGGGATGCTCAAGTCAGGTAAAGGCACTAATTCTAAAATGTCTTGTTTAGGATCCTTGCCACAAAGAGCAAAGGGTTCTGTAGGCAGGAATAGGAAGAAAGGACTAACTAGGTTTCTGCGAACAACAATCTTACAAGTTATAGGGAAAGCTGGAGAATCCTAAAACCAAAAGATAAAACAGGATGTAGCTATAAGCTAGTTCCGAGAATCGAGTTCAGGGGTCATTCTAGTTGTGAAGGATTCATACAGAGACTGTGCCTGGAAGTTTAAAAGGTATGAATAGAAGGTGTGAGGAGCTCCAGGAAAGCTAGCAAGAACTTCATTTGCATTGATGTGCTCAGAAGTCCTAGTAAAGATGAAACTGGCAAGATACCTAGGAGAGAAATACTGGGCAGAGAAATTTGTTCTTTATTCTGATGGCTCTACTGGTCCAACAACCAACTCCATCAGAATTTCCTGGAAACTTTTTTTTTCTTTTATTTTGATTCAGTAAACAGATTGAAAACAAGAAGAAAAGGGGGGAATAAATAAATTAAATAATATATAAGCCCCCTCCACCACATGAACCCAATTTCTGCTTCCCCTGTGTCAACCTTAGCCTTACCATCATAGTCCAAAAGCTTATTTTACCAGTTTATTTGCATTATTTCTAGATATACCAAATATAGATGAGATTATCCAATAAATTGACTTGGTGACTTTTGACTCACTTCACTAAGCAATATACCCCCGTGTTCCCTTTCTGTTGTCAAGTGAATGGCAAAATATCACCTTTTATGGCTGAGTACTATTCCATGATATTTATACATCTTCTTTAATCATTCATCTACCTGTGGGTAATTATGTTGTTGCCCTAGCTTGGCTGTTTTAAACAGTGCTACAGTTAGCAGAGGTTCATACGTCTCTTCAGAAACTTTAAAATACAGATTATTTTACATCTAGACATTCTGAGTCAGGCATTTGCATCTCTTAAAACACTCAGATTAGAATTTGAAATCAGTAATAAATATTCTTTTATCATAATTTGAAATCATATTTATCAGTGCTTGATATTTTTTACATTGCACAATGAATGGGACTCCATTGGAGGTTTTTAAAAAGAATGACATATCTAAACATTGGCATTAGGAAACTGAATCAATAGCAAGTATGCAAAGTAGACAGAGATAAAAATTTGAAGACAGGGAAATGCTATAGGAAAGTTTAAAACAGAGAACTAACTGGCAGTGAGGATGAAAAAGAATGGGCAAATAAGAAAAATATTGTAAAAACAAAATTGGCATGACATACTTGATATGGGGAAGGAGGATGTGGGTATCACTCCAAAGACAGGGAGCACAGTATCTGGGAGAACGATATTGCTGTTAACAAAAATAAGCATGTAAGAAGAACCAGACTGGTAATTAAGGCTTAATTAATTATTTGCTACAGAATCATTAAAAAGAAAGAAAAATGACTCTCTAAGAAACTATCTCCAAATTTCATTGCTGAGTGAGAAAAAAAAAAAACAAAGTGGCATGAAACAGTATATAGAGTATGTTTTCATTTTTTAAAAGAATATTCTTATATATGTGAAAAATATTATATAGATAGAACAATTCTGAAAGGGTATGCAAGAGACTGCTAGAGTAGTGGCAGTGAGGAAGAAGGACCCTTGACTAGGAGGAAGGTAATGTTTCATATGCATTGTTTGCACGTTTGAAATTCTTTCAAAAAAAACTTGCACTTACTAACTAAAAATACATTTTTTTAGATAAACGAGTAGGAAAATGGGTTACAAGTCTTGGTTTGCCAGTAAATGAGCAAGTTGCTAAACCTGTTGTCTCTAGATAACCCTGGCTGTGCTCTCATTTTATTTCATTACTCATGCTTAAACAATTCTACACAGAGGTAGGAGGGGTAGGGCGAGAGAGTATGGAGCTCTTCACATTTCTAAAGATCTCTTTAAATGCATGACAGAGGATCCCTTCAAGCACCTACTGTAACATCTTAGCAAAAACTTTTTGTTCATCACAGGAAGCAAACTGGTATGTAGACCAGATGTGTGTATACATATATATGTATACATGTATATGTGTATATGTATACATATATACATACATATATACATATACATACAGATGTATATATAGTAGTGGTTAAACTAGCTTCTGCTACTGTCAGCAGTTTTTGTTTTATTGGGTTTTTGGTTTTTTTGTTTGGCTGTTTGGTTGTCTTTTTGCTTTTGGGGTTTGTTTGAGTTCCCACAGAGACTAGAGGTTCCATATCTTACCAACAAGGTGAGTCTGGAGTGACAGGTATAGGAAAGCATCAATGAAGATGGCCCACTGAACGTTAATGCCCTCTAAATAGAGAGGATGTCATCTTAGTGTTGAACAATCAGCAAAGCAACAGACTGAGTCCCAGGGCCTCTAATACCATTCCAGCATTAGTAGGTAAAGTATACTGAGCACTTTATGCTTATCAGGCACAATAAGTAAAGTAAGCCCTTAACTAATACCTTTAAATCCTACGCAATAGATATTATATGTCCCATTGTACAGATGAGAAAACAGCAAGTAGAGGACGCTGCTGGCATATCCAAACCCAGGTCCACCTGACTCTAAGGCCCATTTCCTGACCCATTCCATCATACTTTCCTACCCACAACCCCATTGCCATGAACTTATTGTCAGCTTAAGCAAGTCTTTCTGCCTCTGCATCTGCTTCCACTTTAGTAAAATGAGTTGCATCATTTCTCAGACCCCTTCCAAATCACCTCAAAGACCTCTTCACTGACCACTTCTTTCCACTTTCTTTAAATGTACTGGTTTTCACGTCTCTATCCTAGATCTGCATTAAATCAATATTCTCACTACTGCACATGACCTATTGTATACTGTCTTTGGAGAAATATCAGTTAAGATTCTGTGACCATGTTCCAATTGGTTTATTTGAGTTTTTGTTGTTGTTGAGTTTTAAAAGTTCTTTATACATTATGGACTTAAGTTCCTTATTAGACATATAATTTTCAAACGTTTTCTCTCATTCTGTGGGTTGTCTTTCACTTTCATGATAGTTTTCTTTAAAGGACAAAATTTTTTAACTTCATTAAACTCAACTTTATTTCTTCTTTTGTTGTTTATGCTTTTAATTTCATATCTAACAAACCATTGTCTAATCCACACACATATGCATACTATGTTTTCATCTAAGAATTATATAGCATTGGTTCTTATATTTAAGCCTCAATTTATTTATATTTAATTTTTGTAAATGGTGTGAGGTAAGGCTCCAGTTTCATTCTTTTGCATGTGGATATAGAGTTGTCCTAAAAACATTTATTGAAAAAACTATTCTTTTTCAGTTTATTTGTCTTGGTAAGCAATTGATCATAAATATATGGATTTATTTCTAGACTCTCAATTATATTCCATTGATCCATATATCAGCTTTATAACTACAGCATTATCTTGATTACTGTATCTTTGCAGTAAATTTTGATATTAGGAAGGGTAAGTCCCCCAACTCTCTCTTTTTCAAAGTTGTTTGAATACTCTGGGCCCCCACACTTCCAACTGAATTTAAGAATAAGTTTGTTGATTTCTGGGGGTGGCAGCGGGGATCCAGATAGGCTTTGATTGGGATTTTTTAAATCTATAGGTCACTTTGGAGAACTCTGCTATCTCAACAATATTAATTTTTATGGTCCATGAACAGGAAATATATTTCCATTTATTTAGGTCTTCCTAAATTTCTTTCAACATTTTTTAATTTTTGGTGACAAGTATTACTTGTTTTAAATTATATTTATTCTTAAGAATTCTATTATTTTACTTAGGTCTTCTCTTTGTTTTGGCGGGGTTTGTTGGTTTAGTTTAGGCAACTAAAAGATTTTCAATTCTATTGATCTTTTCAAAGAACCAACTTTGATATTTCTTGATAAATAAAAATGTTTCTTCCTCTTCCTTTAATTTTTTTTTTGTTGTTGTTTCTTGATTGCCTCAACTGTTTTTCTATTCACTGCTTCATTTATTTCTTCTCAAATCTTTATTATTTTCCCTTCTGTTGCTCTAGGTTCATTTTGCTCTTCTTTTTCTAGTTTCTTAAGGTATATTTGCTTATTAATTTAAGAACTTCTTCTTTTTTAATTTAGGCATTTATAGCTACAAATTACCTTCTTAGTACTATTTTATCTGCATCCCATCAGTTTTGGTTTGTTGTGGTTTTATTGCTCTTCATCTGAAAACATGTTCTAATTTCCCTTGTGATTTTTTGACCTACTAGTTATTAAAAATGTTTTAATTTTCACATATTTGTGAATTCCCAGATTTCCTTCTGTTACTTATTTCTAATTCAATTCCACTGTGGTGGAGAAAACATATTCTGCATTATTTCAACCCTTTAAAAAATGTTTGAGGAAGGCAGAGGAGGAAGAAGCTTTTTTTTAAAAAAAAAAAAGGGAAGAGGAGGAAGCACTTTTTTATTTGTTTCTTTTCCTTTTGGTTGTTCCCACCCCCTAGGTCATGAACCAGGATCCTCGGGCTTGACTCAGCTACCAGCTTAGTGCCTGAGTCACCAGGGCACACCCTGAAATGTTTTCTGTGGTCTCTTGTAGTATTCTATGTATACTTGAGAAGAATATGTGTTCTGCTGTTCTTCCAAATCCTTACTCGTCATCCCAGCCATTACTGAAAGTGGAGTGAAATCTTCAACCATTATTGTTAAATGGATATCCACTCTTAATTGTCTCCCAGGTGCTTCAAGCACAATGTATTCAAGGCCAGTTTCATGTTCTCTCCCTTCTCAAGTCTATCTCAGTTATGGCACTAGATGCTCACACCAGAAACAAGGACTAGATTCCTTTTTGTCCCTCACATCCCATACTAACAGGCCAGCAAACCCTGCTATCTTTACTCATCTCTTCACTCAGTTTTATCCTGTCTCTGCCTTGCCTAATTCAAGTGCTTGCCCCTATACCAGAACTATTATCATCAGTCTACTTGACTCTATTTTTGCTAATGTTGCTCATTCCATTTTGGAACAACACACTCATTCTTTAAGACTTCACGCCAGAGTCACCTTCTCCTTTGAGGCATCTTTACTACATGATCTCATTCCTCCATTTGGGCTCTCAGCCTCCTGTGTATATGTCTTTCCCAAGAGTTATCACATGATTTTACCACTATTATTCCCTCAGGATAGCTCAGTCTCTTATAGCAGAGTAATTAGGGCACTCTAGAGTCAGTTTAGATTAAAATCCTGACTCTACCAGTTTCTAGCTGTGTGGTTGGCAAATGATTCATCTCTCTATGCCTCAGTTCCTTCATACAGGATATGGGGATGATAATAATATCTACCTCATAGGGTCAAATGGAATTAACAGATACAAAGTACTTAAGATATATGTTAATATTAATACTAGTCCACATTAATAATATTAATATTATTCACCCCTGTGGCCCCAGCACTTGAGCAAAGGACTTGAAACACAGACAGCACTTGGTTCACGTAGCTTGATCTGATCTGAACTCAACGAACTACTTGTCCCTCTTTTCAGTCTTTGCATGTTGCTATTCCTCCTATATGATATACTTCTTCCTTTCTTCCCACTTGCTGACTTGGTGAAATAGTTTTTCAAAATCTAACTTCTGTGACCTTCCTCTATAGAGAGAAACCTTCCTAATAAGGCAGTTGATCAACAGAAATTTTGTCACCCTCTCTACCTTCTATTAATACATGACTCTACATTGTCCCTCTTACTGTGTGACCTTAAGTAATGGCAATCATAACTGCCATCATTTATTAAATACCTGTGGGTTCCAAGAACAATAATATGATTTCCTCATTTAATCCTCACAGTCATCCTACTGTGAAACAAAAACTGTAGTCTCCCCTTTATTAAGGTAAGACCTGAAGCCCAGAGTGGGTTAAATAACTTGCCCAGAATCAGATGGCTAGTAATTCAGTGGCAGACTGAGATTAGTAGCTGGCCTAACGTCAAAGCTCAGACAAGTGTGCCTCTTCATCTATAGCATGAATTTCTTGGAACAGGGGCCTGACCTAGCAGATGCAGGTCTTAGAGGAGGAAACATGCCTCCCCACAAGGCCTAGTTTCTGGGATGCAGAATGTCTATGTTCCTTCCTTCTATCTGTCTCCACAATGCTGAAGTAATAGTCTCTGCTGGCCGGAGGGTGAAGGAAGAGAACGATGATTGAACAGCAGATGAAAGCAGTTCAGCCCCCAGGGTCCTCTTGGCCCTGTGTGCTGCTCCAGCTTCTTTAGGGGCCGTGAAGGGACCTCCCCTGAGTATGAGCTCACTGGGTCCCCTGGGCAGTGATGTCAGCCTCCCGCTCTGCCAGCCCCTGCTGCCACAACCACATTGACATCACCCATGTTTCAATGGGATCTAGTAAGGGACTCGGGCCTTGTCTACACGCCCCGCCTGAGACAGCGTCTGCCATACGATTTCAGGAAACCTCATTGTCAAGAGATCCCTTTCCATGTGTGGACAACTTTCCTTCCTGCCTCTCGCCATACTTTATCTGTCCCCTAAAACTTGTAAGCTTCGCCCGTACTTTATATATAAGCTGCCTGGAATCTCTGACACACCAATATTAATCAGGAAACGCAGAGGATTGCACCAAAAAAAGTTCCCCTAGTGATTTTCGTCAGATTGGAAAAGGGAAAGGTTAACAAGAGCAAATTGGAAAAACTACTCAACTTCTCCAGAATCAGACTGTTCCACTTTAAAGTGATTGGAAACTTGAAAAGAGTTCACCCCTGAATTTAGGGGTTTTAACTTGCCGTCGCCATTAGCAATAGGAAGCCAGCTCCTTCAAAGGTTCTGTCCCTCCATCCATCAACCTCTCATTTAAATTCCATTTGGCAAGTCATCACCAAACAACAGAACAGACATTTACCTGAACACCTGGCATTATAGAATGTGGTTTAAACAAAAATTAGACAGGCACTCCGCTGCTTAAAATCCTCAAAGTGGCTCCCTTTGCACTAGAACAAAATCCAAACTTCAAACCACAGCCCCACTTGCCTGACTCCAGACAACCCTCAGCTTCATCTTGCGCTGGTCCCCATCTGGCCACATCAGCCACCTTTCAGTCCCTCAAAGACACCAAGATCTTGACCACTGCAGACTTTTGCAGTTCAAGTTTATGCAGAATGAGTTGGCATTAGTAGGTCTTAGGTTAGTTACTCCTTAGAGACAGTAACAGACTGTCTCTAAGTGAATGCGAATAACAACTTGAACATAGTGTTTGAATTAAAATTCCACATTGAAAAGATCTGGCAGGTCTGGCCATTACAGAAAGCAACATCAGGCCCAGGGATCTGGCTTGGCAGGGTGCTGCTCCAGCAGAGGCTGCATTCATGCGTGGTGTTCCTCTCCAGGGACAGTGCTGATTTAGGGGCCAGTTCCTGACTTACTCAGCTGCTAAGATGAAGACCCTGTCCTTTGCCTTCATGGCAGTCATCCCAATTTATAGTTATATTCTTGCTGGTTTCTTTTTTTGTCTATTTTATTTCTCACTGGGCTGTAAGTCCAAGGGAGGCAGGGATCGTGTCTGATATTTTTAACATACACTTAGTGCCTAGATCAGTGCCTAGCACATCATAAATACTTAATACAGCAGGTCCTTTATAGTATTGTCTTCACTCAATGTTGTTTTCGTTATAAATCTGAAGAACAAAAAAAAAAGTGATTCCCAGCTGGAGTCACTGTCTGTGTGCCTTGCACTTTCTCTCCATGAGTCTTCTCCAGGTGCTCAGTCTCCTGCCACATCCTGAAGATGTGCACACTAGGTCCGTTGACGCATCTAAATCATCCCACCTGAGTGGTGTGAGGTGCTCTCAGTGTACCCTGCGATGGAAGGTCCTCCTGTCTAGGGCTGGCTCCTGCCTTATGCACTGAGCTACTGGCCTTCCATCACCCTGAAATGAAATAAGCAGGTTGGAAAGTAAATGAATGAAGAATTACAAATGACTGTTGAATATTAAAGCTGTTTGGGGTCTTAAATTAGAAGTTTGATGATGCTTCTGTGACTGGTTTTATAGATCACAAGTCTGAAGTTAGTCTCACCGGGGTATTTTCCTCCTGGAGGCTCTAAGGAAGAATCCTTTTCCTTGCCTTTTCCAAATTCTAGAGACTGACAGCATTCCTTGCTTCTTGGCCCACTTCTGTCTTCAGAGTCAGCAATCCCATTCCTCTGCCCCCAGCTTTCATCATTACAGCTCCTTTCCTGACTCTGACTTTAATGCATCTTACAAGTCATATAACATCAGACCCACAGAGAGCATCCTGGACAATATACTATCTCAAGACCCTAATCATACTTTCAACACCCCTTTTGTCATCTGTGGAACCTACTTTATTCAAACAGACTCCCTTGTCTCTAACTAACATATTGAGAATTCTAGACAAGTTGCTGAGTGCAGCCTGACTCAGCAAATCCCTGTTTTCTCCTTATCAGTGACTAAGAGAGAAACAGGAAACCATCTGCTGATTGTGACAGAAGTCCCCACACTGCAGCTTTCTGTCTGAAGATTCCTGTCAACCAATCGTGAAGAGACAATGAACTGGTGCGCCCTGGAGGCTCAGGCTTTAAGTCCACAGCTGGTTGTTACGTACTCAGTTAAAGCCCAAGAACCTGGTTCTGAACCCACAGCCACAGGGAACAACCAAAATGAACAACTAAATCAAAATAAATAAATGCTGCTTCTTTCTCTCTCTCCTTTCCTGCCCGCCTGCCTACTTGCCTTCATTCCTGCCTGCACATCAGGACTGCCTCTAGGCTGTGGCCCCAAATCATGGTCCCTTTTCTCAATTAAACATTTTTTAGATTATGTTACAACCTGGTTATGTCTCAGTTGACCCATGTAAAGTTACATTTTCATAGATTCAAGGAATTTGAATAGAAACATCTTTGGGGCCACGATTCTACCTACCACGTGCTATTGTAAACCTATGATATTATGATTTAAAATAAATATGTACTTTGGTCTTCCTTAAGTGTTACTGGCTCACAGCTCCCAAAACCCTTGGTCTTTCCTTATAATAAAGTGGTAATCTAGCAAGGAAGGAAACTGGCGTTCTGAGTTCTATGAGCTGCTCAAGCAAATTAATTGCCAACAAGGGGATCACAGGAGCCTTTGATTTACAGTCAGTCTCTCGGAAGCACAGGTTAACAGCCTGGGCTTGCAACTGGTGCCAGAAATGGGTGATGTTTCATGGTACTGAGCCCTTAACCTGTGGGTTCTGACACTATCTCCAAGTAAATAGTGTCAAAATTGAGTTACGTTTGTAGGGCAACCAGTCAGTGTCCGCTTGAGAACTGGAGAATTGGAAAACGCTTCGTCATTGTCACCAGTGATTATCAAACTCTGTAGCATGGCTCTTAAGGCACTCCAAAACACAGCCATATCTGACCCTTTCTAATCTCATCCATCATTACATCGTCATCCTAATCTACACGTGTATTTAATAAGAAAATAGTGAACTCCTCCATGTGCCAGGCACTAAAAGTCTCTAGGAATATGGGCGGTGTAGGAGATAACAAATAAGCAAATGATAATTTATGATGTCTGGTGGTGATAAGTATTATATAGAAAATAAGGCGGCACACCCTGGTAGAGTAGTGCTTTGGTCAACTGCCTCTGGCCAAATCACAATACATTCATTCCAGGACCCAAGATCACATCCAGCCTGGAACCAGGAAGAACAACCAAGATGTACAGATAAATAAAAATAAAGGAAATGCTTCTTCCTCCTCCCTCTTCCTGGCTGCCTGCCCTCATTCTTACCCACAAACTTCCTTAAAAAAAATGTTTAAAAAAAGAAAACGAAGCAGAGCTAAGGAGGCTGGAGAGCAACAGAAACAGAAATGTTAACTTATGCAGGTAACTTGGGGTGTAGGGGAGCAAAACTCCATTACTCAACAAATGTCTTTTTGACAAAAGAGGGGTGCTGAAGACTCAGTAGAGGTTGTCATTTACATGTGTAAATGAAAACTCTCCCCATATAAGGGTATCTCCCCCACTTTACCTGGAAGACTTAACCTCTTTAATTCACCAGTGGAGAAAGCAGATCCTAATTCTGCGTGTTGACCGGCCTTGTATTTATTTTTTTTTTCAGAATTATTTATTTATTTATTTAGAATTATCGCAGTAACTTTGTTTTACAAATTAAAATAAACTCATATGTGCAGTTTCCCCATTTCTCAGATATGTCAATATGCCCTACTCTCCACAAAATCCCCCAGTGTTCTTCCCCATTGTCCAGTAGGCTCCGCCGCCACCTGTGCCTTACCCGTTCCCTGCAGGTAACCTCAGTTCTATTGCAAGTGTCCAAAGGTTGGTTTTGTTTCACATATTCCTTTGTTGTGTCTACTCACATTCTACCCAGGAGTGAGGTCATCTAGTATCTATCTTTCTCCTTTTGACTTATTTCACTTAGCATCATCCCCTCTAGTTACATCCATGTTGACTCAAATGACAGGGTTTCATCTCTTCTAAGGGCTGTGTAGTATTCCATTGTATATATGGACCACATCTTCCTTATCCCTTCATCTGATGTTGGGGACTTAGGTAGTTTCCAGTTCTTAGCTATTGTGAAACATGTGGGTATATTAATCTCTGAAAACTAGTGTTTTTGTATCTTTTGGGTAAACACCCAGAAGTGGGATGACAGGATCATGTGGGGTTCCCATCTTCAACTTTTTGAGGAATCTCCATACTGTTTTCCATAGGGATGGCACTAATTTGCACTCCCACCAACAGTGTAATAGCACTCCCTTTTCTCCACATCCTCGCCAACATTTGTTGTCTCCAGACTTTTGGTTAATAACCAATCTCTCGGTGTAAGGTCTCATTGCTATTTTGATTTGCATTTCCCTATAGTGGTCAGGCCCTTTTTAACTATTCCTTTCCTGGTCACTTCTTCACACAGCTAACCAGCTGGCCAACCTTCACCCACCCTTGCCAACATCCTTTGTCTCTAACCAAGGTATCTAAAGTGATAATTTAAAATATATAGCTAACTGGGGTGCACCCTGGTGGCCCAGCAGTCTGTTGCAGCCTAAGAGCAGTCCCACATACATCTGGGGGAACAACCAACATGAACAACTAAATAAAAATGGAGTGCTTCTTCCTCTCTCTTCCTGCCTGCCTGCCTATTTTGAGCAGAGTGACTGGGTCTGACTTAGGTATTAAGAGTTACTCTGACCTCTGTACAGAGAATAAACTGTAAGAGTCAAAGGGAAAAAGCAGGAACATATGCTAGAAGAAGACTATTGAGATTGTCCACACAAGAGATGATGGCTTGGTCCACAGTGGTAGTCTCACCATAGGATTGTGAGAAGTATTAGGATTTGAGATATATTTTGCAAGTAGAGCTGGCAAATTTTGCCGATGGATTAGATGTACAGAATGAAAAAAAAAAAAAAGCGGAGATGATTAACCTGTGCAACTGGAAGAATAGAATTTCTGGCTCCATGACCATCTCAGTCACTGGACAGGGCCAATCTGGAGGGGGGACAGTATCTAGTCCACCAACACACAAGGCCCAGCAAAAGGGTCCCTTTTGCTCTATCCTAAAGGTGGTAATACTGCCTGTCAGGCAGGTGAGCCCAACTGGCTTCCACATTGCTTACAAAACCCTCAGACATCTCAAATATCACCCCTGTTCATCGACCAACCCGCTCCCAACATATCTCTTATCCTGGCTTAGATAAGCCAGGGCACAAACAGGAATTCCATACCTAGACCAACAGCCCTCTGAAAGTGCAATTCCATTCTCTTCCCATTCTCTGTGAATCCTCCTCTTGGAGTCTCTCCTTTTGGCTTATGGGAAAAGAGGCCAGGAGGATTGCAGTCATATGCATATGCTCTCTCTCAGTATGGACCTCCTCCTCCACCATCTTCATAAGGGGGTGCTTGTTGTAGAGGACAGCGAGGCCACTTTCACCTCTTCGTAATTCCAGAAGAGAGTCTGATTTAAATTCTTGCCAATGTTCTTTAGACATAGGTGACACTTAGCAATTTTTGTTGCCTTGTTTGAGGTAGGGAATATCTGCAGTTTTTGACCTTAGCTGCCATTTTGAGGCAACAGAAAAGCACCCCCTTCAGCATCTTGTTGCAGTTTTATGGCTCAGGCACCAATAAGAAACCCTCATGTGGAAAACTGGATGACCAGAGGCCCCCCAGGAGACTAAGAGACCCAAAAGTGAGTCAGCTGAGAATCACCGCTTAGAAACTGCAAGCCAGTTAACTAATTATCATCCTCTACTTTCTAATTTGTTACATGCTGGAACTTTTCATGTCTAGAAGCTTTGAAGGGATTTTTAATTTTTCTAATTTTTTTTGACAAAAATACCTGCTAAGAGTTCACAGAAAAGGAAACAACTACAGAAACATATAAAAAGATGCTCAGTCCTATCCTAATAAGAAAAATTAATATTAAAACATATACGAAAAGACCATTTTTCAACCACCAGGTTGATAAAAGTAGTACTTTTGAAAAGTTTGATTATAACCAGTTTTGGGAAGGTGTAGGAGGGGGTCATTTCCCACATTGCTGATGGAAGCGTAAATTGGTTCAACTCCTAGGCAGCTGGGCAGACTTCAGCATAATAACAAGTGCCAGTATTTTTTAATCTAACAATTACTGTTCTAGGAATTTACGGATCTCCTCCCACATATGTCAATGATATATCATTCATCTGCCACTATTTATAATAGCTAAAATATTAGAACAACATTAGTAGAGAAATGGTTCAATAAATTACAATGAATCCATGCAATGGGAGTACTGTGCAGTAAAAACAAACATACTGAATAAATTATATCCTACATATATAATTTAATAAACTGTTTGCTTTGGGATAATTCTAGATTTAGAGAAAACTCGTAAAAATAGTAGAGTCCCTGTGTACGTCTAATCCTGTTTCTGTTCCCCTAAGGTTGCCATCTTGCATCACATGTAAATTGTCAAAACTGAGAAACCAACATTGGGACATTTCTGGTAACTAGATGCCAGATTTCATTCAGATTTCATGGGGCTCTTCCAGGAATGCCCTCCTTCTGATCCAGGATCCACTCCAGGACCCCACATGCAGGTAGCCATCTTGTCTCTTGCTCTTTTCCAATCTGTGATTGTTTTTCAGACTTTCCTGGTTTTTCCTGCCCTTGGTGGTCTTGAGCAATCCAGTCAGGTCTTTGGTAGAAAACCACTCAGTTTGGGTTTAGCTGATGGTTTTCTCACGGTTAGATTAGGGCTATGAACTTCTGGAAAGAACACTACAGAAATGGATTGACTTCTCCCCAGCACAGCAGGGGACACATAAACCACCAGTCACTGATGACATTGACCTTGATTAAGTGGCTGAGGCAGTGTTAGCCAGGTTTCTCCACTACATGTTACTGTTTCCCTTTCTAAACTCTGTTGTTTGGAATCCAGTCACCAAGTCAGTCCCTCCCTGGTGTTAGAAGCTCCACATCGCAGAAGAGAAAACACCTACAGCAGTCAGAAGAAATTCTTGGGGAAAGATTTCTCCCTTCCCTCTCATTTAATTTTTCATTCAAGCATATATTCTTATCAGTATGAACACATGTGTACTTTTAATTGGGGTGGTAATACAATGCTATATTATTGATTTTGTTTTTCCAGTTGTTCCAGCTTTGGCCATCGGTTGCTCCTTCAGATGATTCCTGTGTCCCTTCAAAGGTGCCATCCTGACCTTGCTTCACACTTCCTGACTTGGATAGTATTGCCTGGGGCCAGCAGCTCCCTCCCTCTCTGGCACCTGACTTCTTTCTCCAGTCTCTAGTACCTGGGCTGGGCTAGACTTGCCCTTTGTGGAGGGCTGAAGTCAGAAAACACCACACCTCAGCTGTCTCTGTCACCAAGACAACTAAGAGGCCCTGCAGGAAAGCCCAGGGGTCCTGCTCCCAAACCTCCTTCCACTGTGGTGCACTGGGTCCTCAGGGCCTGGAGGTGGGGGCTAACGTGTGTCACATGACCACTGTCACCATGGCACTCTAGTTCAGCTTCTCCAGGGACCAGGACCCAAGAAGCAAGGCCTACAGGGGAGCAGCTGGCTAGCTTTTCTCCAGGGCTCTCGGGGAGGACCTGACTAGATGAAGTCACAGTTTGCTGAGCTGGAGTGACCCACACTTTGGGATCTCACTCATCTCTTCTCACCTATCATCTTTATCTCCTCACCCAAAGCCACCCTGTCCCTGAGGTCTTGCTCTGCCATGACTGACAGAGAAAACTTTCCCTCCAGGTCCTGGCAGAGAACAAACAGAGGGGTGGTCTATGCAAACAGCAGACGCCGCCAGCTGACTAGGAAGGTGACGTGAAAGTATAAATATCTGTGTAAGTGTGTATGAAGGGTGAGCAGGCCCAGGGAATCACCTCCTTCCTTTATAAAAGCACATTTAACATCCCACCCCAGATTCTAAACAGGTCTTCTCCTCCTCCACAACCACCATGCCACCGCCATCTCTAACTTAGACCTCATCTTCTAACGTGCTTATTCCACTCCAAGTCATTTTACAGATTATCTTTTAGAGCATAACTCAGGTTATATCACTAAATCTGTTTCAAACCCCTGATTACACCCACCAGTGTTACCTGATAAAGACCCAAAATGTTAACCTCATCAATTCTGTATCTTACTTGGCACCACTTCCTTCTCACTGTCCAAGTCCCAGCCACCTCAGCTGTCCCTCATGCTGTCCCCTCACCCTGGGGTACTCCTCCCTCCACTCAACCCCATTTCTTCACTCCCATTCCCCTTAACTCCTTCGGGTCTACTGAGGAATCTGCTAAGGTAATGTCATTTACCTCAACTGCCAAATACAGAGGGGAAAACACCTAGAGACCTATCGGGGGCTGGGACAAATGGCCATGGGGCCATATTGGTGATGGCCTTTCAGAGGAGGGTCTCCAGGTGCTGAGACAGGGTGCCCCCTTCTCTGCCTATCCCATCCTTAAAGAGCAGAAACTCCCAAATGTTTGTCTGAGGTCTTGCAAGAGGGTAGCTGCAGTGACAAGGGCCTTTGTAGGCAAGGACTTCACTCAACTGTGGCATAGCATCATGGTCCGAGACACAGACCCAAAGGGACACTGGTCAGTAAGAGCATCATGGACAAGAAGGGTCACCATGCAGACTCAGACAGCTGGGGTCACCCTTGGTCATGACTGGACAGAGAAGACATCAGATTGTTTGAAGCCAGTCTAGATTACCCTCTGACCTTTTTCCCTCTGGGGATCCAGTCCTGGAGTCTTTTCCAGAGCCGCAGATGCTGTATCTGGTCAGACCTCACTTGCCTTCATGAGGACGGTGAGATGTGAGGGGGTGGCTCACAGCAAGAGAATAAAAGCAGATGGCAGGGTCCCCCTGCCCACCCCATGCCAACTCCAGGATACTTCATGTCTGGCTATTCCACAGGACTGCCAAAGGTTCAGTTCCGCTATGTTCTAAAAGAATGTTCCACTCAGCAGCTTCTTTTAAGTTCCCAGTAAAGTGCCCTTGAAACAGAACAAAACAAAAGGCACAAACCACTGCAAACTCAAGCCAAATCTCAGAGGAGCTGATGGTAATTGCAAGTAAAGAGAGCCAGGTCTACCAAAGGCAGCTTGGAAATGTTAGCCTTGCACCCTTGGGATGCACTCCCAACCCTCAGATTTTCTAGGAGTGCATAGATTTTGCTTAAAACTAGATGCCATATGTGGGAGAAAGGTAATAAAGGGCAAGTCAGGAAAACTTCAGAGTGTCAACAAATCAAACACTTCATGAAACAAAATTAAACATTGGCACGCGTCAGTGGAAGAGCGGTTGGGTCTGCCACCACTAGCAGAGCACAGTCCACCTATATCCCAAGGACCCAGGCTTGCATCCCAGGGCCAGGAAGATCAACCAAGATGTACAACTAAATAAAAATAAAAGAGGGTGCTCTTTCCTCTTCTCTCTTCCTGCCTGCCTGTCTACTTACCTTCATTCCTGCCTGTACCTCTCCTTAAAATTTTTTTAAAAAAGCTAAATTTCCACAACTCTCAGGATAAGGGTAGTTAGTTAAATTATATCTTGAGTAGGACTCAAGTACAGAAATTTCCCTGTGTGTTCGCAGAGGTGTTTTCATCCGAGCCTTTGTCACATTTGCTCATTTGTGAGAAACAAGTAGTAGAATGATAAAAATGGAAACTCTGAATCCAGGCTAGATACTAAAAGTTTATTTGAACCAGGAGGGCTCCTCCACCAGGACAGATTCTTGAAGGGCAAGAAAAGGTCTGAGCTTCCTGTTAGAAAAAGGTTTCAGATTGTGCTGCCACCTTGTGGTCAAACCACTACATGGTGTCCCAAACCAGGGTTACTCTGGGGCTCCTGATTCGGGTCCCACCCCTGAGGCAGATAGACAGATGCAGGTAGGCATACAATGTTCTATATGCACACAAGAACAGAGAAAAAGTACTTTTAAAAACATAAAAGATTGAAATGATAAGGCCAATACCTCAGCTGGCCCTGCAAACTCGGCCTCAGCACCGAACTCATTGTGATGCAGACAAGTCACTTGGACATGTCTGTGAGCCCTACCTTTTGAATGAGAAAGAAGGACCACTGTCACTCCCTCACCATGAGAGGTAAACTGAGATACTGACTGCTGAGCACCGAGTTGCTCAGTTATGTGGTGCTCAGTTAATTTCAGATCACTGAGTTAGATATGGAAATCAGCCTAGTTCCTTTCAGGGGGCCTTTCCCCCCCCACCTTGATGCACAATTTGAATGAAAATCCTTGGTTTACAATGTATGTTTATCACTGGTCGTAGGACACAAAAATGTATCTCCGTATTGGGACTAGACACTTCAGAGACTTATCTGGAGTTGATGATTTAGAATAATTTTAGGACTGAAACACACAAAGACACACCACACACACACACACACACACACACACACACACACACACACACACACACACAGTGTAAGGACCTTGCAAATGGTCATAGTAACTCATAGCCTCCTGCCATCACCCAGAACCCCTGTCTGTCTGAGCTCTGTAGGTGTGGGGACTCCAGGATTTCAAGGGTTACCTTCAGATCTCTGGAGAGCCAGTTCTGACTGAAGAGGAAGGGTATGCTGTCACTCTCTCAGAGGGGCATCGAGCAGACTGAAGAAGGGACAGGCTGTCTGCTGAGCAGATGGCTCAGTGTCTTCTGAGGAACAAGGTAAGAGGCATGTATGTGCGTTTTCTCTTTGTAATTTGTTGATTCTTTTTTAAATGTTCTTTTTAAAATTATTTCTATAGTTATTTCTTTATTTCTTATGTTTGCTTTTCCTAAATTCTATGTGGAATATTCAGCTCATTAATTCTTTCTTTCAACTGATGAAAAGCATTGAATTTATCTGAAACACAGTTTTGTCTAAATACCTTAGGCTTATCTTTCTTAATCTTTCTCTTAAAAATCCGATATTGGGTGTGCCCTGGTAGAGCAGTGGTTAAGTCAGTTGCCTCCATAAGAGAAAGCTGCATACCCCTGGGTTTGAGTCTGGGACTCAGGAGAAAACAACTAGTGAGAACAGCTAAATAAAAAAAATAAATAAAGATGTCTTCCTTCTGCTCTCTCTTCCTGCCTGCCTGCCTGCCTACTTACCTTCATTTCTGCCCGCACGCTGCCCTTGAAAACAAATTCAGATATAGTAGCTATGTGCTGGTGGCTTAATGGTTGTCTTCTGGGCGCTGTCCACATATGTCTCAAAGACCCAGATTCACAACACGGCACAGGGGACAGGTGGGGAGGGGTAACAGCTGGGATCAACAACTAAATAATATGAGTAAAATGCTTCTTCCTCCTGTCTCTTCCTGCCTGCACCTTTCCTTTAAAAAAAAAAAAAAACACATTGTAACCTTGATTTTTCTTTCTTTTTTTCTATATTTTTAAAAGAAAGGTTTTAAAGGACAGGCAGAAAGAAAGGTAAGCTGGCAGGCGGGCAGGAAGAGAAAGGAAGAGGAGGAAGGAGCACTTCATTTTATTTAGTTGTTCATTGTGGTCGTTGCCACGGGCCCAGGACGCAAACACAGGTCCTCGGGACACATAAAGACTGTGTCCACAGGCTTACCTACTAAGCCACCAGGGCACACCCCAATAATCTTGATTTTTCTATTACTCTCTTTCCCTATATGCTATTAGAATAATCTATCCAGGAGAATTTCCCCCTATTTTTTCATTTCCAAGTAACTGGCTTTCCTTGCTTTGTTTTGACATAATTATCAGTTAAAATATGACTAGCAAGTATGGTCTGTACAAATTATGCTCTTTGGAATTTATTAGATTTCTTATACTCAATCAATTTTATGAATATTTGTAGCTTATATGCAGATAAGATCCAGGGTTGGTAAAACAAAATATAACTTAATTTTTCTGTTACAAAAATTTTCTTCTATTTTGATTATCTGTTACTCCTGGATGGCATTAAAAAATAAACTGCACACATAATATTAGTTACTTCCTGGTAAATTCAGTCATTCCTGGTTTTTCATGATTTATTGACTCAATAAAGGTTTCCCCTTTCTCACTTCTCCCAGGTGGTTTCATCAAAGGCATGTGACACCTTTGTAGCATTAAGGGAAAGTCACCTGAATGTTCTGTGGTCACACCTGCCCACTTTGGCATCCCTTGAGATGAATATCATCTGTCCCTCCCAGGCCTTTGTCACCTGCTACAGACCATGCAGACATTAGCTTAGTGGCCTATTTCCTACACAGC
This sequence comes from Solenodon paradoxus, assembly GCA_004363575.1. Lineage (NCBI taxonomy): Eukaryota > Metazoa > Chordata > Mammalia > Eulipotyphla > Solenodontidae > Solenodon > Solenodon paradoxus. Next base: position 35,128 of record RJWH01002477.1, on the reverse strand, counting down.
AGTTTTGGTACATGCATTACTGACCCAGACTTAAAGGCCACTTCTGCTCTGCCAGCCCTCTCGCAGACACCCCTGGGAAGTCTTTGCGTAAGCAGGTCCTCCAGTCTGTGATACTCCTGATACCTGCAGGCTGCTATGGACTGACTTCTGCAAGGCTTGCTGCTCTCTGTTCTCCCCAGTGAATCTCTACCTCTGGATCTCACATCCCTAAGTGGGGAACAGGACGTCTTATAACCCTGTTGGGGGTTGTTTCAACCCAAGGGGCGGACCGAAGGGCAGAGGTCAGGATCCCATCTCAAATGACCTGGGTAGTGTCTGGTTCTCTCCAGATGTCATCTCTAGCCGGAGACTGAATCCTCCAGGTCTCCGCTGCCCTCTGGCGCCACCTGGTGGTAGATTGAGATGATGCTGTTGCCACAGGTTGTCTGGGGTACTGCGACTCCCTCGAGAACTACAGCCTTTCCGGGGTCCGTCCTGTTGGGCGGGGCCTGCTTTGTTGATGGACCTGGTCACACTCAGCAGGGAGAATACCGAGGATCTTCCACTTCCTAGCTTTCAAAAGGAAAGTGGTCTCCATTTTCACATTCCGGCCTTCCCATCACCCTCTTCCTACCAACAAAAGATGTGGCTTAGATCCCCCACCTCGGCCCTTGGAGAATAGAAAACTATTCCCAAATTTCACTACAGTGGAATTCACCAGGTGGTGTGCCATGTTACTGTCAGGTTTTACTCCTTATCACTCCTCTTGTGCTCTGGGCACTTCGAGGAAGGTAACCTCCCCTTGGTAAATGTCTGATCCCCTTGCCCAGAACAAGATACTGAGTGTTGGGATCCGGCAGAACAGGAACCAAAGCTGCGAGAAGTGGGTGACCCAACTCACAGCCTGTCCACCCGCCAAGCCAAATCCTGGAGGCAAGCTGCTGGGAGGACGAGACAGACCTCTGAAGGATCCAGAGCGAAGCATCCCGGAACCACAGTGATGAGCATTTTCATTCCAAAAATTAAATGTGCCCATGAGAATATAAGCAGAGAGAGAGAGAGAGAGAGAGAGAGAGAGAGAGAGAGAGAACGCAAACAAGCGACCACTCACATTTTAGGTTTTTTTCAGGTGTTGGCTATAGGCAAAATTAAAACTTATAGGCAAAATTAAAACTTACAGGCTAAATTTCATTCATTGACTACTGATTTTATTCTATTTTTCTGTAGTGAGTTGTTTCAATTTTTAAATAATTATCCAAAATATGATTCTAATGGCTGCATCAAGGACCTTCTCAAATGTGCCAAATTATATTTAACTTTTAGTTAACATTGAGCACTCAACTCATAACGTTTGGGCACTATAAACAAATGCTACAGTGAATGAATGTCCTAGCAAAAATCTAGCTTCAAAAGATGTGTCAAGGACACTTTGTTTTTCCCATCCCCATTCATTGCTGCTGCTTCTGATAACACTAACCTAATTTTTCTTGGGGAACTAACCTTTCCCCACTGGATGCTGACTTATGAAACTATCAATGAATATGAATTGAACTTTCCTAGATTAAGAAATAGACATGAAACCTGACCTAAGCTAATTTTATGCTCTCTCCATGGCAACCAAATCTTAAGCCAAATGATAAAGATTACAAACAGCTGTAGTTGATTCATCTAGTAGATGATTCATTCTGTAACTGATTCACTGCTTTCTGTTACCTGGTTCAGAATACACCCTCAGAGCCACCTGCTTTCGGCCCTTTGAGGGCCTAATTTTTCAGCTTGCTTTTTCAGTGCTGTGAGCTGAACCCAGAATCCGTTCTTACTGTTTTTTTTGTCTGATTTGATTTCTGGGTTTTGAATCCTAATGAACAGCTACTAAAAATCAATATTAGCCTAAACCCGCAGTCAAAGAGAAATATTACCATCAGATAATGAACTGTTGGAATCAAAAGTATAAATGAAAAATGTTATCAAAAGATTAAATTATTTGAATGTCATTGTCATACTGTTAATGGTCATATTTTAACAACTTGTCATCACAGTTAAGAAGTAATTAACTGTCAGCTCCTGTGATCTCATCCTGAAAAATCTGTGGTGCTAAACAGATGCTCGTTTTCAGTTGAGGTCAGTAAAAGAGCCATGTGTCTTTGACTTACTCTGCCATCGAGAATCTGCTGGAGGTGATGTCGCCACCATGGTACTGGAACTTTTTCCTCTATACTCTCACTTACCTAAGGTGAAGATATCATCTTTCTAACAACTTGATAAAAATTAAATTGATGGTGACCGTACATTTTCATTATAGTTTTATCAACCAATGCTGTATGCATTGCTATCTGAATATTTTCAAAATCAGATTCAAGATCACTGTCCTCATGTATACTTTTACTTATAGTATTTTTTTTTTACTGCTGCTTCACACAATTATTTGAAAAGATATTTGCCTTTAAACTTTGAATCTGGAAATGGAACATAATGGAACAGTATGGCTTAAATTCTGAATCTGCATCTGTGTCTTAGGCTTTATTGCACACACCCGTGTTTCAAACTCTTCACAACAGGAGGCTGATTGGAAGATCTTTCCAGGTTTCATACAGTGAAAGGAATCTTCACAAGGACTATTCAGTTGTCACAAAACAATGGAGTTGATTACTACTTCAGCAGGATCCTGCAGATGAACTACTTTCTCTCCAAGCTGACAGTCCCTTTATGTTGCTATTACTCTCTTCAAAGTAAAATGCCAAGACTTTCTTTTGGTTGGGCAGTCTTCTTCATGTGTAACTGCTGTTTGACCTTGTTGGAACATTTTGTACAAGTACATAAGAAAATAATTCCAGTGTATCTTTTCTATCGCATAGTTTGCGTTGACTGAGGAAGAACATGGAAAAGACCTTTCTCTGTTTATTGCCAGTAATCTATGTCACTGTTATTTTTTTTTTTAAGTTTTCTGGTTGTTTCTACATGTTCAGGATACACCTTGATGCACCTGATGTACAGAACACACCGCAGCATAACTAACCTTTTACATACAGAAGACTTTCAAAAACTCTTTAGTAACATATTTTATAGAAGGAATTTTGTATCTTCATCAAATGTCAAAACTCCTTCAACTTCTACGGCTAAAAATACTTGGCAGTCTCTCGCAATATTTTTGTCAAGCTTTCTGTTTAAATTTTTGCATACACTCAAAAGAAGGAACTGTCTTCTTGAAATATTTTTTAGAAGCCTGTTGTTTGAAATTTACTTAGTTATAACAGGATGGGTTTGGGATATCTTAATTTTCTCTTAAACGTTCTTGTTTTATTAGTAGTCTATATTCTGTGTTATGTCTTGGTTGTTTCAAAATAGATGTTTTACATGATTTTAGAGTTTGCCTCCTCATAAACTTTGGCGAGTGGCAAAGTTATTTTCCTTGCTGGTCATCTGTGTATGTATGTACATATATGTGGAGATATATATATATATATAGCTTAACAAAATGTTTCATATATAAGGTAGAAGACAGGGGAGGTGGAAGAGGGAAAGAGAAAGATGCGGGGGTGGAGGGAGAGTCAGAGGAGGAGGAAGAGCATGTGTTCCATACTCAAGCAGGTCCCTGAAAAGGAAAACTTACAAACAGGGAAACCTCGGATGATCCTGGGAGCTACAGACATTATTCTGCAATTCAGTTGTAGATCTGAGGTGAAGATTTAACAATAGCAGAACCAGACAATCTTAGATATAGATAACCTGCATATTCTGTCCTTAACATTTTTCAATTTCTCTCCATTCTCTCCTGAACTTCAGTTAAGCTTTTGCCCCTAACATTCCACTGAAACCTCTCCTAGGATGGCCACCCAAGACTCCCTGTTGCTAAACCCAGCTATCTATTCTCTACTTGATTTAACAGGCGCTTGTGGCTTGATGGTCACACACTCTTCCTCAAAATATTTTTCAACTCGACTTCTAAGACTTCAGTTCTCCTAAGTTCCTTCCCACCTTCATGACTACATCGTCTAGTCTAGGGAAGTCAATTAAGCAAAGAAAAACTTCAGATGCCCAGATAAATTTAAATAAACAGCTAATAATTTTCTTTAAGTATGTATCAAATACTGCATGAGACAATTGTATATGAAAAAGCACTTGTTCTTTCCCTGAAATTCACATCTAACATGGTGTCCTTTATTTCATCTGGCAACCCTATCTTTCTCCTTTTGTAATTTCTCCTTAACTCCCCACCTTATTCTCTTCTCCATCTATACTCCCTCCCTAAGTGAGTTCTTCCTGTCCCAAGGCTTTAGAAAGTATCTATCTGCTGAAGATTCTCAAATGTATATTACCTATCCAGACCTCTTCCCTTTACTCCAAACTTATATATCCATCTACTTGACATCTCTTGAGTGACTGGTGAGCATCTCAGTTTAACATACCTGACACTGAACTCTTGTTCTCCCTCCAAAGAATCCTGTCTCTTCTGCCATCTTCCCCATCACAGGAAAAGGCAATTCTATCATTCTGTTGCTCAGGAGTGAAAACTTAAGTCACCAGTGAGGCATGCCCTGGTGAAGTAGCAGTTACATCCGCTGTCTGTGGCCCAGTGCAGTTCACATACATCACATACATCACATATTGGTCCTAGGTTTCAGTTCCAAAACTGGGGGGAACAACCAAAATGTCCAGCTAACATAAATAAATGGAATGCTCCTCTCTCTTCTTGCCTGCCTGCCTGCTGGACTTCATTCCTGCCTTCACCTTTCCTTAAAAAAAAAAAAAAAAAAGTCTTCTTGAAAAAAAATAAAACTGTGCTCACTCGGGCAGCACATATACTAAAACTGGAAAAATATAGAGAAGATTGGCACGGCCCCTGAGCAAGGATGACATGCAAATTCGTAAAGCGTTCCATATTGAAAAAATGTCACCATTTATCCCCTTTTTTGTATACCTAAATGTTTCTCAGCAAACCCTTTTCCTTTCTCTTCAAACTGTATCCAGAAATGAAGAACATCTCATCACGACCTCTGCTGTCACCCTGGCCCAATTCACCAGAATCTCTTATCCAGATAAGAGAAATAATATCCTAAATGGACTTCCTGCTTCTCCCTAGAATCTATAATTTATTCCAAAAAGTGAAGCAAAAATGATCCTAAGTCCAAGCTGGTCCCTTAGGCTCAGGTCCCGCCAGGCTTTTCCTCAGCTGCCTTAATAAAAGGAGAACTCTTTTAATGACGTATAGGATCCTAAACAAATCTGACCTTCTGTGATTTCTTGGATCTCTTTTCAAATTCTCTCTGCCTTGCCAGCAACACTAACACAGTCCTGGCCTCTTCCTGGTCTTCCAGCAAGCCAGGCAGATGCCTGCTTCAGGGCCTGTGAGCTTGCTGTCTTCCCTGCCTGAAATACTTCTCTTTGGGGTGTCTCCATGGATTATTGTCTCACCCCCACAGTTCTTTCCTCTGCTATTGTGCTACATTATGGATTCTCTGGCCACCTTATAATAAATTTCAAGCACCCTCCACCTTATCACTCCATATTTGTTTATCATCTTTGTTTTATTTTTCTTTGAAGTTTATCACTTGACATACTATAGTTTTACTTGTTTTTAAATCTGTATCTCATTTCGGTTGTTTGGTCTTTTTCTTCTTACATGAATGTAAGTTTCAGGAAGACAGGATTTTTTGCTTGTATTTTTTAAATGGCTGTATCCCCAGCACCTGTACATAGTATAGAAGTAGTGTCTTGGAAACTCAGTGCTTTGTAGGCACTTGCAAAATGGTTGTTGAAAGAGTGCATAAATGCATGAAACCTAATAATACACACATATCAGGTGACAAGCTATTGAGGAATCCCAGGTCAAAGGAGGCAGTAAATAAAAATGAATTTTGAGGAGTAGCGTCAAGATGATCTGACAGAGAGGAAGGCAGAGGGATTGCTGCTGATTTCTTTCGCTTTTTCTCAAGACACTGAGGGGCAGGAGCTGTCCAGCAATGACCTCCTGAAGTTGGAGTGTTGCTTCGGGAAAAGAAACTTCACTTTCCATACCCCTTAAGTAAGTCAGCCATTATTGTGGGAGTTCCTATAGTCTCCCTCCTGTGTTTTATCCATTTTTTTTCTATAGATTGACTTTTTTTCTTTTGGTATTTACCTTATTTTAATGGACACATCCTCAAGTAACTTCCTGACAAAGAGTAGGGGAGAGAAATATTTTGTGACCTATGTATCTGAAGACATTTTATTCTACCCTCATACATGATTAATGGTTTGTATGGGAATAGAATTCAAAGTTAGGAATAATTTTCCATCATGGTCTGGTGTCCTAGCAGTTTAGTTCACCAGGGCATAGTCCACACATATCCTAAGGTTACTGGTTCAAGACCCAGTCCCGGATGAACAGCTAAATTTTAAAAAAGAACTTTTTCCTCTTCCCTCTCCCTGCCTATCTGCCTACTCATCTTCATTCCTGCATGTACCTTTCCTTTAAAAATAAATGAATTTTCCTTCGCTATTTCTGGTGTGGTCTGGAAGTCCAAAGACTTTCTGATTACAAACCTTTGCTTATATGACCTGTTTCTCTCTCTCTGTCTCTCTCTCTGTCTCTCTCTGTCTCTCTGTCTCTGTCTCTGTCTCTCTCTCTCTCGCTCTTTCTCTCTCTCTCTCTCTCTCTCTCTCTCTCTCTCTCTCTCTCTCTCTCTGGAAGCTTGTAGTATCTTTCCTTTATTTCCATTGTTCAGAAATTATAATAACAACTTTGCTGTGGACCTATATTTATTTGTTGTGCTGGGTATTCAGTAGAGCTTTACAATCTACAAATTCATACCCTTCAATTCTAGACATTTTCTACTAATTATTTCATTAATAAGTCCTTTCCCTCTTTTAAAATTTTCTTTTCCTTTCTCTCTTCCTAAAACTCCTATCATTCAGACTTTGGATCTTCTGGACAAGTCCACTAACATTCTTACTTTCTTTTATCTTTCTGCTTTAATATATGGAAAATGTTCTCAAATTTATTTTTAATTACTGATTTTATAACAATTCTGCTATCACACTTTTTTTTTTTGTTCTCTGAATATTCTTTGTTTTATAATATCCTATTCTTATTTCATCCACAGAATATATTTGAGAGGCAAGCCCTAAAGAGATACTTGAAAGCACTGAGTAAGTGGATGGGGCTTGTTCACGATGAACTTCACTCTCAGGTGTTCTGGGTCTTCCACCTTTGTGGGATGCCTGATACTAGGTCCTTCCTCTTGGTGTGTTCTGAATTCTCAGGAGTCGGGCATGGGGGTGGGGTGGTGTTCTGGCATTTAGTATCATTTGTTTACTCACTCCTGCCACAGCTGCCTCCTCCTCTCTTTCTCCCCACTTAATAGGGTATTCCTGTCCTCAGCTGGTATTCTCTAACCCAGAGATCATGTTTCACTTTCCAGAAAAGAAGTCTTTACTCTTTGTTTTAGTCTGATCAGACTGCTATAAAAAATTACTTTATGGTAACTCAGACAACAAATATTTATTTCTCACAGTTCTGGAGAGTCCAAGATCAAGATATTGGCAGATGTGGTGTCCGGTGAGGACTCCCTTCCTGATTTGCAGATGGCTGTCTTCTCATTGTAGCTCTCCTATGGGTACATCCTCCTGTCATCAGAAAAGAAAGTTAGCAAATGGTATAACTTTCTATGTTTATATTTGTAGTTAAGAAACTCAAAATGAAATTAGTGACTGAGTATAATAACCTTTTATGAACAAACATTTTCTCCCACTTATTTCAGAGGCACTTTAGGAAACTAGAGTGCCCACTCCAGTGAGTGGTGTGGGACTTGGCGCACTGGAGCACAGAGTCTCCTTCCTAGGAGGCACTATTACCACAACAAGAAACTGAGTTTGCCAGAACTTCCCATTACTCAAAAGAAACTGGCAATTCTAATATTATGTAAAATCTCTCATTTTTGAAAAGTCACCTCAAGTCTAAAGAGAAAAACAAAGTCCCCTTTGGGCCAAACAAAACACAACTGTAGATTTCATCTGGGCAATACTTTAATCTCTACCATTGTTGCATGGAGAACTTTTAAAAACAAAGGCTAGTCACAAGCACTGGAGAATCAACACACCGGAAGAGAAAATTGTGATTTGGGATGTTATTGTATAAAAGTAAAGGTAACTGGCACACGCTGGTAGATTACAGTTAGGTCAGTTGCCTACAAAGGAGCTAGTCACATACCCCTGGGTTTGAGCCCCCACCCAAGGAGGAAGCAAACAGTGTAAACAACTAAATAAAAATAAAATAAAGATGTTTCTTCTTCCTCTCTCTTCCTGCCTGCCTGTGCACCTTCGTTCCTGCCTGCACCTTTCCTTTAAAAAAAAAAAAAAAAAAATGTAAAAGTAATTGCAATCAAGTCTACAATTTTCTGGCTTCCAATTCAAATGTAATTTTAGACTTTTCCCTTAGAAATAATTTTCCTTCTTTATTTCTGGTGTGGTTGTCTGGAAGTCCAAAGACTTTCTTATTACTTCCTTGAATTTATACATAGTCTCTTTTGTCTAACACTGAAAATCTTGTCTCCTAAAAACAGTAGCATAATTATTTTCTTTGTCCTATTTTACATAATATAGTTTCAAAATAATACTATGCATATTAACAATTATCTACTAAATTAAGTCTAAATTTCTTTTGCAGTTTCACTTGTTCTTAAAATATGTCCCATGGTGATGGATAGTCTGTGCCTTTGACAACAAGTTTATGGTAAGGGCACCTATGCTGACAAATGATACAAAGCTTCCCCCCAAATGTTTTGGTGTTGATAGTGAGAGTTCACAGTTCCAGGAAGCAAAATGCAGTTAGTTCCTGTCGCGGTGAAAGGCGATTTTGAGGTCAACGCCCCCCACCCCGCCCCGTTAAGTACAGCCTTTGGGGGTTGGCGCTGGGCTGAGTTTTCTGATGTTACCGCCCTTGCTAAACTCCAAATAGAACTCCTTTTTTAAGGAGATTTGTAACTGTCTGCCAATTTTCCCATTTTCTGACTCTGCTTGAAAAGGCAGAAAATGCGGGTTTTCTGACACACCTGGAAATATAAACTTAAGTGATCGTCTGCGTGAACTTGGAGTTGGAGCTAGAAAGAATTGCTTAGGAGGCAGAACAGCATGAACAGGTGCAGAATCTCAGGAAACAACATTAGGGACAGGAGTCAGAGGTCAGAGATAGGGGGAACGGGCGCGAGCACCGAGTTGCTCGGAGTCTGGAAAGAGAAAAGAGGTTTTTACATGTCTTAAGGGACTGACTGGTTTCAGAGGGAGCTCTTACCTTGTGAGCGTTGAGTTCCCTGAGCCCAAGTTCTAAAATATTTGGATGCCATACAGGGTTTTTGCCATAGTTAAGCACCGGGCTAGAGGCCTGACCCGGAGGTCAATTGTGCAAGGAATTTGGGTCTGGAATGGGAGGAGCCTGCGTCCCAGCGGAGGTTTGGACGTGCGGGAGTGCAGAGCGAAGAATTAGGTAACGTTGAAAACTGACTAGGACGTCGCGAGTCGCAGTACCTCCAGGCCTTTGCAGCTCAGCCCCTTAGCCGGGCTCGTACTTCTACACCTACCACCACCCGCTTAGAAAACGTTCTGGGCCGAGCCCAGGTCGCGGCCTGAGCTTTCAATTGCCGCTGGCGGCCCCGCCCCCAGCGGGCGACACCTCCCACCGCGGCCGCCCCGCCCCTGCCGGTCTCGGGATCCGCTGCCGCTGGGCAAAATCCCGAGACACCGAGACATCTATGGAGGGTGGTATGGGGCGCGCAGTGTGCGTGCTGACTGGGGCCTCCCGCGGCTTCGGCCGGGCGCTGGCGCCTCTCCTGGCCTCGCTGTTGTCGCCCGGCTCCGTGCTGGTCATAAGCGCCCGCAGCGAAGAGGCGCTTCGGCAGCTGAAGGCCAAGCTGGGCGCTGGGCTGCCGGATCTGCGCGTGGTTCCGGTGCCCGCCGACCTGGGCTCTGAGTCCGGCTTACAGCAGCTGCTCAGCGCCCTGCGCGAGCTCCCTAGGCCCGAGGGGATGCAGCGACTGCTGCTCATCAACAACGCGGGTAAGACCTCGTGTGATCGCCTGGAATTCTGCTTAGCTTCCCCCCACAACCTGGAAATGTAAAGGTGACCCGAGTCAAAAAAAAGGGCAAGCCTGTGCCGTCGGAGCGTCTTTTTTTTTTTTTTACACCACACCCCTTCCCATTTCAAGTCAGTATTTCCAAAGCTATAGAACTTTCCCGGTCTCCTGGCTTAGCGCCATCTAGCGGAGCCCTGAGTCAGGGCATGGAGTCTCCCGACAGAAGTTAAGTTTCTTGGCTTTTCCCCATGGCTTCCTGAATTCTCCCCCAGTCCCAGAACAGGGCACGCGTTTTCTCAATTTGCAGCTTGGTGAGTGGTGGGTTCTCTAGGTGTGTCTGCTTGAAAACTGGGGAGGAGCGGGGCGTCTTCAAAATATTAGGGAGACTTCCTCTAGGTCTGGATCTGAAGAGGGAATTTGGAGAGGGTTTTCAAGAGAAAACCTGGCTTGGACTTGATGATTCATACGGTCTGTTTATTTTTCAGGTACTCTTGGGGATGTGTCCAAAGGTTTCGTGGACCTGGCTGACCCAGCTGAAATGAACAACTACTGGGCTCTGAACTTGACCTCCATGCTCTGCCTGACTTCCAGCATTCTGAAGCTTTTCCCAGATAGTCCTGGGCTCAGCAGGACAGTGGTTAACATCTCCTCCCTCTGTGCCCTCCAGCCCTTCAAGGGCTGGACACTGTACTGTGCTGGGAAGGCTGCCCGGAATATGATGTACCAGGTCCTGGCCACAGAAGAACCCAGTGTGAGGGTGCTGAGCTATGCCCCAGGTAGGTGAGGCATTACTGCTATGCCTATCCCCAGAACTGGCTCTTCTCTGAGGGTTGGACAAGGGGCCTAGTCTGTCGCCTCCAGGTAAGGACCTGTAGAGTAGATTATCCTCAAATCATGACCCATTACTCCTTAAGAGAAATACAGGCTCTAAGGAAGTTAGAGCTGGCAGGGAGCTGTAGTAAGAGAGTATGGAGAGAGCCAGAAAGTCTGAGACTAGAGTCTTGAGAGACTATATGGATTTGAATTCTAGACCTGTACTCCATTTCCTATGAAACAGGGAAGATGCTACCTGTCTCACAAAGTAGGTTGGAGGATCGAATGGGGTGAATGGGGTAATATAACTGAAAACGATCCCTAACTGCAAAGTGCTCTAATTTTTAGTGCTTCCAATTGTTAGATAGGACTTATCACATTGTATTATCTTTGTATACTTATTTCTCTGCTTCTTCTCTTGATAGGAAAACCTTGAAGGCAAGGCCTATGTACTCTTCACTGTATGTCCCCAGAACTCATTAAAGAGCCCCACTGAGTTTGTCTGCAGTAAATGTTAGCTAAGTGAAGAACAGACAGACATTGGTGAATCTGACCATCCCAGGCTGAACTGGGAGATACTAAGATAAAGAAGGTTGGGTCCTCACAAATGTCTTGTGACAATCTGATTTCTCACCATTCTGCTATGATGCTACTGTACCCCTTTCTTAAAAGCAAGGACTCTATTCTAGGCTTGAGATTACTGGAATAAGAAGGTAAATGACATAGCTATTATATGTCTGAGCAATTTAGATGGAGATCCCATAGTCTCTTCACCTTGGAACCCTAGTGGCAAAGAGATAGAATGACCTGACCAAAGTCAAAATGTCAAGGATCATACCTTGCCCCCAAGTTCATCTTTCTCAAGCTCTCCAATACCCAGCTTCCCTCCTTCTTCCCTGACACAGTTATTGTTGAGTCTACATTATACAGTTTTATTAGAATGTGTCGACTCTTCACACTCTAGGTCCCCTGGACACAGACATGCAGTATATGGCCCGGGAGACCTCCGTGGACCCAGAATTGCGAAGAAAGCTGCAGGAGCTAAAGACAAGTGGGGAGCTGGTGGATTGCCAGGTGTCAGCTCAAAAATTGCTGAACTTGCTGCAAAAGGATGTGTTCAAGTCTGGAGCCCATGTTGACTTCTACGATGAATAAACCCATGTTCTTAGCTTCCTGAGACTTTCTTCCCCTTCTTTCAGGCATTCCTAGGTGCCCTGTCCCTTCCCATATTCTGTTGCCGTGGCACCACCAGCCCTGTCTTACACAGAGGAGTACCTCTGGCTGCCTTCAGACTCAGCCAGCTGTGAGGGCCTTGGTCACTGGAGTTCCCAGTTCTCAGCGTCCATGTTGAGCACCTGAGTTAGAAGAGGCTTGGGGGAGAGAAGTTCTAGATGGTGTTCTCTCCCCAGGAATAGTATTTCATGGATGGGGAAAGCAGGACAAGTAGATAAAAAACTGATGAGAGGAGGTTGGGTCTCTTGTCCATGGCCAGTTCATGACAAGAAGAAGGAACTGGTGTCACCTAGAAGGACCTGTGTAGATTCACGGATGGCTTGTGCAAGTTCTAACCCACAGGGCTGCCCCTTGCTCAGGATAGCAGTACCTTGTGTTGAACTTCCTGTCCTCTCTCCAGAAGCTACCATCCATTCCCCCAAATGACGGAAGGGGTCCCTAAGAGTTTGTGTACCTGTCAAAGGTAGTTAGAAATAAAATGTGATTGCTCTTTGTTAATGCCTGCTTTCTCGTCTCCTACAGAGCCATGACTAACTCCCTGGTTTGCTGAGCTCAGGGGTGTTCCTGGGGCAATTACACAAACTTGAGGTGTTGCCTTTAATTCCTGGGGAGTTGTCTGGGGTACTGCTTCTCGATGAGCCCTGCCCAGTGGCAAATCCAAGTTTAAAATAGGCTGAGAGGGGCATGGCCGGGCCCCTGTACTTTCTGTGTTTTTCCCACACTGACCAGTCTTTACTACCCTTTCCTCACCCTTGACCTATTCAAAGATAGCTAACCTGCAGGGTCTGACCCACAGCCACCCTGGTCCTTGAGGATGTTTCCTTTCCCTGGCTCTCTCCGGTTTCCCAAATTTATCCCTTGTCCACATAGCAATGCTTTGAATGGATCTCGGCACCTCGGGGCCTGTCATGGGCTCTCATGGTAATGTACATCTGGCCTGTTGTCCTGGTCCTCAGTAGGGTGGGCTTCAGAGCAACTTAGGGGTAGGGGTAGGCAAGATTCAAAGAGAAAAGATTCCTGAGGAAACAGATGCAACCAAACCCATCCTGTCTGTCTATGTGGGCTGGGCTGAGCTCACCCAGTGGTGACTGCAGCCAGTGAGATCCTCAGCCCATATTTGGGAGGAGAGCACTAGATCCCTGCCTGGTCTGGCTTCAGTCCAGTTGGAGGGAACGCTCCTTGCTCCTGATGCACAGCAGAGGGCGCACTGAGGCCGTGCCTCCTGGAGACCCTGAGCAGTGTCTCTAGGCAGCTCCTGTCGCTGGACACAGGCCCTGGGCCAGAGCTGGCACTGTCCTAATAGGTTCTTTAGGAGAGAGTATCTCAGGCTTTCTCCACCCAGCAGAGCCTCTGCCCTCATTGGAGTCAAAATTGCTACATTCAGATCCCTGCCTGCCAACTGGTAACTCAGGACAAGGTGCTTTTCAGTTTCCCTGTCTGAAAAGTACAATAGTGACTCCCGCCAAAGATGGCTGTGTAGAATGACATGTTGGTAAATGTTTAGCACAGTGCTAGCTTTGCAGTATTGCCCCGCAAAGACACTAATATTTATTATCTGTTAGCATCAGGACCCACATCATCCTGCAGTCCTCATGCAGCTTCATCGCCACGTGGCCCAGGCAGCATTCACCTTGCTGCCCCGTGACGACAGTGCTCCCTGTGCTGCCCCTATTATGGGCCTTAGTGGGTTGGGTTCCATTTGGACACTTAGTCCCCAGGGGACTCATGGGAAAGTGTACGAGCCTTGGAATCAGGAACCCTGAGTCTCTCTTCCCTCTCGGACGGGGATGCTGTGTGTCTCGTAGCTTCAGTTTCTTTAGAACAGATGAGCTCTAAAATTCTGTCCTGCAAACTCTCTCCAGGGTATTTCAAATGTGGCCCAACTGCATCTGATGGCATCCAGTTTGCCTCCAGGTGGGGTGGGCCAGCCTGAGTCACCCTCTGTCATGGGGGGTGTCAGGCAGCTTTCCCAACCAGGCCCCGTGCTCCCGTGGTCGGTGAGTACAGTCAGCATAAGCTCATCCGAGTGGACGCTCCATTAGGGTTGTCTCCCATCTCTCCCCACTGGCTGACTGGCCAGGACTTAGTGAAGAGTACCACATGTCCCCACGAGGTGGCGAGGCCCTCCCACACCTGACACTTGTCTTCTCTGAGCCCAGAGATGTAAGAGCCTTGGGAATGACCCTAAACCTGTCTTTTTCCCTGTACTCTAGATTACTGGACTCACAGGGGTCTCTGGGGAGCTGGGGAGACAAAGAGGACTGGGGCACTCTCCCTGGCAGGTCCCAAAGCCTCCTTAGTGACCCGGGGATTCCCTCTGATCACAGGGATTTCTCAGCTCTCATTCCCTGACCTGAACTCGGCCTCTCACTCCTGGAGCAAGGAGTCTCTTGCCAGCCTCCAGGGGCTAACCGTCTGTGTTTCCCGAGTGCATGGCCTGGCCTGACTTTGGCCACCAGACACACGATTACATGCAAACACACAGAACACATGCCTGCACATGCCCGGAGCCCAGCTGCCAGAGTAAACAGGGCCTCAGATTAGCCAAAAGATAAACAAGTTTTCTCTTTGTCTTTGACATGAACGAGCAAGGCAGATTTTTGGTTTGGGGTTTAATACCCCTGATCTGGGAACCAGCAGCTGGGCTGTTAGGAATAAGGGAGAGGGGAATATTCCAGACCCACCCCAGGGAACTCTAGTACCTCTGTCCATGAGCTTGACCAGCTGGGACTAGTGATCAGAAGCTCCCCTACCCCACTTCCTGTCCTGTGAATACAATGCAGGCTGTTGCCTGAGTCCTTTGTTAGCCAAGGCTGGAGGCTCCCTACTGCTCCTACCTGCCGGCTCAGAACCTCCCCTAAGGGACATGTACCATCCTGGCCTCTCCCCAGCTTAACTCGGAGAGCTGGGCTCTGGGATACTACCTTCTGGCCTTGTTCACCCAGATCCTCTCCCCGCGGAGTGTGGCTTCATATACTCATGTGTTTGCAGTCATTTCCAAGTGCACGCCCCTGCGTGAGCATGCCCACATGCCCAGCTGTACCCTCACCACTGGCATCCTGCGTGTTCAGAGGGAGGTAGGTGCAGCACGTCAATGGCCTGACTGGAGATCTCACAAGATGACTCTCGCCGCCCCCTGCACCCTCAAACACACACACACACACACACGCGCGCGCGCGCGCTCACGCGCGCGCACACACACACACACGGTATCTCTGAGTAATTTTGGGTGTGAGGGAGGAGGGGACTGGACTAGAGTCACTAGAGAGCTTGTAGGGAAGTTCGCTGAGGTTCTGAGGAGTCTCTGGGGGCCAGTGGGGGGTGGAGGTTAAGGGATGGCTGAGGGGAGGAGGGAAGGGCGACCCCTGCTCCCAAAACCATACCCTGAGGTCTGCCCGAAGTGCTGGGAGGCAGGGTTGGATGCTCCCTCAGACTTCGGACATAGAGTTTACCTTTCCACCCCTACCTCACCTCCTGAAATATTGTTACTTCCCAGCAAGACTCCTCCCTTGCCCTTTGTCTCCCATTTCACCAATCCTGTGCTCTTGCCCTCAGCCCTAATTATCTTGGTGTGAGCTGGGAGAGCCCTGGACTGATCTGGGGTAAGGGGTTGGGTAAAAAGAAGAAGGTAGAAGGAGGTTCCCTTTTCCCTTTCAGGGTTCACCCCTCAGGCCCTTCCACCCCCAGAGACTCTAAGTGATTCCTCTGCTAACTCACCTGGAAGCTGTCTAGAGGTGTCTTCATCTATATGATCTTTTGTTCTCTCTCCAACCCCAGGGCAAGGGTAGAGCTCTTCCCTGGACCTGGTGCCTCCTCTTGGAGCTGCAGGAGCCTGTCTGGTCCATTCTCTGGTTCAGGCCTTAGTCCAGATGTTACAGAGTACTTTTCTGCCTGGGCCTTGCCTTCCAAACTTCAGCTTAGCCCCAGGGACCCAAGGCTTCGGGCTCAAGAGGTTTCATGTATCCTGTAGACCTTACCCAGACCAGACCCACTGGGGCAGCGCTGCTCATTTGATGGATGAATGAATGAATGAATGAATGATGGGTCAATGGGTGCCATTGGGGCCCACCGTCGGGTACACAGTGAATCATTTAAAAGGGCTTGGCCATGATGACTGGTGCCTGGAAGGCAGGCCTGCAGATAATCCCCAACCCAGTGCAGGTATCCCTGTGTGGGAGTTCAAGCCTCCTTTGGGCCTCCTTTACATTGGAAAGCCCACATGTAGATGGTGGAAGTAGGTTGGACTGGGGAGTTTAAAAAAATCATTGTCCCATTGTCACTGCTTTGCCCCACATTCCAATTCAGTGACTCTAGGTGTGTCCCCACTTGAACTAGAGTATTCAAAAATCAGCTGGGAAAAAAATTAAGTGAGTTAAAAAAAAAAAAAGCAATAAACTTTGTGAACCCAGGTGGTATTGGCAGAGATCAAAGGAGGGACCCCTCAGAGAAGGGGACGTTCAGGGGACAGTCAGGGTTAGGAGTTGAGGTTAATCTGAGGTCAGAATTAAGGCAATATATGGCCACAGTCAGGATCACCGTGCGGCCAGATTTGGGGTCAGCACAGGGTGATGGCCAGGCTTAGTGTGGGGTAAGGGCTGGGGTTATAGAGGGGAAGATGAGCAACTTTAGGAAGCAAAGGAACCAGCATCATGACTGTTATTAAACCTGCTAATGCGCACATACATGATGAGTGCTAGCGTGAGCTGGACCACAGGCGAAGACAGTCGGGTCTGGAAATGGCGACCAAACTTGGGGGTTGCTCTCAGCCCCAGGACAGTCGCAGATCCTCCCACCCCTCCCCCTGGACAGAAGCCCTGTGCACAGGGCAGCTGTCATCATCTGGAATAAAACATCATTTCCTTAAGAGCCCATCCTGTGGCCTGCCTGGGTGGGGCAGGAAAGGGACCAGAGGCAGAGGGAGCGGGCTGAGAGGAGGCAAGGCATCTCTCTGGTGGGTCCAGGGTAGGCACAAACATACACAGACACAGGAGGGGTGAAAGACAGACTGGGAGCAGGACAGTGAGACTGAGATGGAGACACAGAGGCACAGGGAGGAAAACAGAGACAGAAGGATTCAAAAATATGAAAAGACATTTAGATAGAGAAGCCCCACACACTCATACACTTTCTCTCTCACACACTCACACACTCACACACACCCGAGCCTGCACTCACGCAGCTGCCCTGAGCCTCGCTGGAAATAATCCCGCTCTCAACGCTGGGGCCTCAGCTGCACAGGCGGTGCAGAGCTGTTACCTTGCACATCTGTCAGCTCCAAATGTAGAAGCTGTCATAGGGGTGTGTGTGTGTGTGTGTGTGTGTGTGTGTGTGTGTGTGTGTGTGTGCGCGCGCGCGCGCGCACGCGCCTATTCCTCCCAGAAAATTCTAAGGCCTTAGCCTGGCACAGGGAGATCTCCCAGGGCCTGGAGGGAAGTCTGCCCCACCCCCAAAGCAGCCCCAATCCTTCCTGTCCTGCACCAGGAGTCATCTGCCCCCACCCCTTTAGAAGACAGTCCACTGAGCTTGGTCTGTGGCCTGCCTGGCCTCTGATAGCAGGTGGCCCTGGGCCATCAGAGTGGCTGCATCTTCTCACTGCTCAGGTGAGGATGTAAAGTAACCATGCCACCTGGATTCCAGAAGGATGGTGCTGAGGCGCTGGCCTCATGTGTAGCTCACTCCTAGGACATCAAGAATTCTTTCCCGTCTGCTTAATATAGCTAGGAATTCCTTGTGTCGGAGTCCTAGTTTCCAGGGATGCACCCAGAATACAGGTCCCTCTGGGGGCACTGGAGACATTTTCCTCCTCTGCCTGATTATCTTCTAACTACTTTCCATGCCGGACTTGAGGATGCGCATTGGATGTAGACTCTGGACTGCCAGAGGTCTGAGAACTTCAGACCCCACGCTGGTTGGCATGAATCTTGGGGATCGGGGAATGCTTAACCCTTTCTTGTAAGGATCCTTGAGTGGAACCCTATGTCCCTTCTCTCTGGGGACCCTTTCCCTCCACATGTCAGGAATTTCATTTTTGTGTTTGTGCTTCCTCCAGCTTTAATCTAAGCTTATCATAAAGCGATTTCATAGCAATAAGGAAGAGTCCCAGAAACCATTTAGAAAGGCACTCCTATTTACTTTTCACTCTAAGAAAGAGAAAATGGGGGCTCTGGCCAGGGGAACCGAGCCCTTGTGTCAGGGTTTTTCCCATAGCATCATGCCTACGCAGTTTAAGCAAGAATAGAGAGCAGGAAGGTGCTGTCACCCATCCTACATCCTCACAGCCTCACCCCTGACCTGGTCTCATCCAAGACCATCCTGACACCCATGCTGTTCAAAGCAGGTTGCTCAGAGAGAGGCAACGGGGCCCGAGTCTCTGTGCCTGTATAGCTGTCCCTGTCTTCAGGAAGGTGAGAGACCTTCATGCAGGTGTGTTCTTTCCTGGGGTGAGGGTCTCTGTGTGCCCATACAGGAAGGCATGAGCTCCACATACCTGCCCTGGACCTCAGCCATGCGTGGAACTGTTTGCCACCTTAGCATTAGTCTTAGTTACAGGTGCGAGAACATGCAGCTTTGCTGATGCGTGGAGGGAGAGTTTGTACAATGGTGTGTTTAAGTCTTGATGTCAAACATACTCTCCAGCAGTGTGTGATGCACATGTGGGTTTGGGTTCATAACTATCTCTATGCACATATCTAAGACGACTAGATGACTCTGGGCGTCAGTATAACTTGCTGTGTGTCCAGTCAGCATTGTGTCAGATGATGGTGGGCTTGTGTGTTCGAGCCGTGTATGCGTGCAATGATGGGCATACATGTGCACATGTGTCCCCGGGTTGCTTTCAGTTTATAACTGGGTGTGCGTGTGTACACAGGCGACAGGGTATTACCTTGCAAGCGTGAACCTGCGCAAAGCTGTGTGTGAGATTGAACCAGCATGTGTGTGTGTCTAGGTGTGATTTTGACATGGTGCAGGTGTTCTCGATAAATCAGTGTGTTTGGGCCTGTGACTGAGGGACAATTGTGTGTTGACAAATTCCAGCCACCCCTTAAGCCGTGTCCAGTGAGAAGGAAATGTGTAAATGTGTTTGCTAAACACAAAACACAGCAGCAACAAAATGCCAGGAGGAAGTTCTCTCTCCTCTCCCCCCTCTTCTCCAGCATCTCGGCCCCTCTCTGGCGTCGATCCCTCACACCTAAGCCCAATGGTGTTTTGCAGTCTTTCAGCTGTTACCTCAGTCCCTCCTCGCCTCATTCCCGATTCACTCCGTTGCTATAGGTATGTTTGAAACCCCAGCGTGGTAGATTTTAATTAGTCTTCCTACAGATGGCCAATTAACATTCATTACTTTTGCCTTGAGCGATTAATTATGAGTTTGGATAGAAAAGGAGAGAAGAGGAGAGGAAGATGGGCAGGTGAATGAAAGGAGAAAAGAGAAGGGGGTTTGATTAAGAGTTTGGAATTTTTACACAGAGCAGGCTGGTGGGGGAGAGGGTGGGAAAGAGCCATTTCAATCCCCTCACTCCCAGTGGCCTCTCTAGGCCCACAGCTGCTCAGGGGCCCCTAATCTGCTTGGCGGGCCCAGCCCCCCAGGAAAACAGAGCTCACACCCTCCTTTGGGCATCCTTAAGCCTTTGGTGTTCCCTGACCCCAGCCCCTTTCAAAATACCCGTCTTCTTGTTTTTTTGTGCTCAAGCTGGGGAGGAAGTGTGTTGGGAATCACCCAAGCCACTGCAGATAGGCCAGAAACGAAGCTCCAGTGAGTCACTCATTCCTAGAGTTGGAAAAGCTCGTTGTGCTGATGAGGAAACCAAGGCTCAGTGAGGAAAGGACACCCCCAGCCCAGGCACCTCAGGAGCACCGGCTTTGTTGACCCTTAGCCCAGTTTTCTGACCACCACTAGGGTGTTCAACACTCCCCTGCCCAGTGTGGAAACATGGCCGCTGGCAGCAGACGGAAGTGTTTGTTTTTCAAGGTTTCAAACATAATTCCCACCCTGCAGCATGGACCCAAGTGACCATTGGGAGGGGGAGGGGGTTCACAGCTCTTTAAAGGTCTCCCTGGGTGGCAGTGTCTGGTTTAGGACCTGCAATGATGGTTCCTAACCCTAAATGAGCTTGGGAGGATAGACTCCGCCAAATGTGAAACCATGGTCTTTACGGTGGAAGAATTACAAATGATATTTGTTTTTCTCTTCTAAAATCATCTCTATTTTTTAAATTTTTTCTAGCACAAATATATGACTGGAATCATATAAAGTCTGATAAACTCATATAAAGTCTGACTATAGTTTACCTGAAATATTTTCAAAGTATATTTGTTAAAAGGAACAGAAAAAGAGCCGATGGTACTGTAAGGTCTTTTTTTTTTAAAGACCACAGGTGTGCCCAGGTGGCTGAGTGTGTAAATCTGCCCAGCGCAGTCCACATCCATCCAAAGGACCCAGGCTCCTGACCCGGGGCACAGGTATGGGGAACCACCAAAATAAACAACCAAATAAAAGATAAATTAATATTTCTTCTTCCTCGCTCCTTCTTGCCTGACTTCTCGCCTTCATTCCTGCTTGTGCCTTTCCTTTAACAACCACTAAAAAAAGGCCTATAAACATGTACAACAAAATTTTAGCACTGGTTAAAATTGGTTCTCAGCTGCCTAGATTCAAGTTGAACATCTTCCTACTTGTGTCTTCGTGTCCTCTTCTGTTAGTTTGACTTAAAAAGATTACCTGTCTTATACATGAGGATTAAATAAAATAATACATGGCAAATCTTAGAACAGTATCTTTATCTATAAAGAGCTCAGTAAATGTTAGTTATAATTAATATTAACAAGAATAAGATGTTTAAATAATAATATCTGAGTGGTGGGATTTTGAAGAAATTTTATGTAGCTTTTTTTGTTCTCCGATGTTTTTAAATGTTTCTATAGTGAACATGCATTACCTTGGGAATAAGAACAAAATGTAGTAAGAAAGAAATGAAGGCAGCAAGGAAAGAAGGAAGAGCAGGAGGGAGGGAGGGAGGGAGGAAGGAAGGAAGGAAGGAAGGAAAGAAGGAAGGGGGAGGGAGGGAGGGAGGAAGGGAGGGAGGGGGGAAGGAAGGATGGAAGGAAGGAAGGAAGGAAAGGATGAACCATTCTCCTCAAACTATTCTCCACATGTAATTCTGTTTTAAACTTCAATTCCTACTGCTGTACTCATGTGGTGAGTGCATTTGGATGACTGATTTATGAACTATGTCCCCTGGAGGTCTTCCACACCATGACAAACACTCTGGCCTCCAGGAAAATGCCCTTCCTCTCCTCTCCTGAGTATCTAAGTCTTCCTCATCCTTCACACTCCCTGTAGTCTCTCTTAGCCTATCCCACTCATTGCTCAAGCCCTGCCAAGGTGGTTGTCTTGAGTCTGTTTGTTTTGGGGTTTGAGGTTCACTGTCCTGGTGATTAAGACCTGGAACCCTAAGCTTTCCTCTCAGGGGCCCGCTATGATCTCAGCTCCTTTCTCCCCTCTCTGCCAGTGCACTTCCTCTTTGTTCCTCATGACTTCAGCAAGCACACAGCCCTGTCCACCAGGCCTGGGCCCACATTTAACTGTCTCTTAGTCACATTTCTGAGAGTGAGAATCTGATGCCTACGCTCCCTTTATGAGCCCCTTAAAAGGTCACTGGCCAGGACATG
This sequence comes from Solenodon paradoxus, assembly GCA_004363575.1. Taxonomy (NCBI): domain Eukaryota; kingdom Metazoa; phylum Chordata; class Mammalia; order Eulipotyphla; family Solenodontidae; genus Solenodon; species Solenodon paradoxus. The sequence continues at coordinate 13,388 of RJWH01002477.1, read as the reverse complement.
GAGTGGCTCTTGTGGATCACATGTGCATCCTTGTCCTAATAAACCAGAGAGAGGTGGGCAGCAGGTCACAGGGTATAGACTGTTTGGGTCAGAGCTTCCTCAGGTGGGACTTCGTGTAGAACAAGAAATGGCTGGCATCTCTCACACTGTGATCCTTCCTTGTGCTCCCCAAACACCTCACCCATTCTCACTGTGCCACCAGCGTCCACTTGCTTGTTTTGTCCCACCCAGCATGCTAAGGACCATGAGAGGTATAACCATGTTTTGTCTTCCTCACTTCTCTGTGCTTAGCACCAAGTACAGTACACAGCTCAGAACACAGAAGGTGCTCATTAAGTATCTTTGGGAAAGAGCATTATGTAATCACCCCATTCTATAGATGTATAAAGGTCTCATAGCATAGAGACGCAAAAGGTGAACATAGGTGGCAGAGTCATTTGTGAGCTTCAGGTTTCTCTGGAGAGAACTGAGGATCCAGGTGAGAAAAATTTAGAGTAGTCACGGAAGGCTTCCTGGAGGAAGAGAAATTGAGCTGAAGGGAGATGAGGCTCCTTCCACTGCCACAAGAACAAGTTGGGCCTAGCATGTCCTGCCCTTCTTTAAGGTTCACAACTGAGCAACCAGAAATGCTGTCAATCACAGTGTCACACTGAGGACATCAGACAGGTGAGGGCCCATGTCAAGTTCCCAGACAGCAGGGCCTGGGTATGCAAGATGGGGGCCTGAGTTGCATGTGGCAGCAGGGCAGACCCAGAGGTACAATGGAGGGGACAAAGTCTGTGATCCCTGGGGAAAGAGGAGGGTCTCCAGAAGAGCTGCCAGCCGGTTCATTAGGATAACGAGAGGCTTGCCCCAGCTTACTGAGAATCCAGGGCTCGTGCACCTGAGCACTAATGTGCTCATTAAAGGATGGGTGGTTGCCAGGTGCTGGGCTGGGGGCCCAGACTGATGCTGGAGTGCGGGGCCAAGACAGGGGTGTCTTCAGGGCTGGGTGGGGGTGAGTCGGTGGGCCACAGTCTGGGAGAAGTGTCCTGTGCCTTTGTTGGGAAAGATAGAGAGAGAACAGCTGAAGCCAGAGGCTCCCCAGATATGGAAGGAAGAAGACAGGAAACCCAGACAAGGATGTGGGGGAAACTTTTGACTCTCCTTTCTTTTGAGGGGTGGCTTATGAACAGAAGCAAAAGTGGGGTGAGGAGGGCCTGAATTTCTGGTGGACTGAGGCAGTGGCTGCCTTGTTCTTCTCAAGTCATGATCCTGGGGAACCCTGGGTCTTGGCCACATACCCTTCCCAAGTTACCCAAATGCAATTATAAGTGGTGACTGAACAACTCCAAAGGGCACAATGAGGGCAGGGAGAGTAGGGAGGGCTCCCTGGAAGAAGTGAGCCTAGAATAGGCCTTGGAGGTTGAACAGGGTTCGCACTGGTGGGGAGGAGGAGGTGCCCTAGGGCAGAAACCTCGAGAGCAAAGCACTGTGTGCACAGTGTGTGGGAAGAGCAGCACAACTAGCAGAGTGACTGGTGTCCTGTTAAGAGAGGAGCAGATAAGGCCAGATGACAGATGCCTTGGAAGTACTGGGGCTGAGACACTGGGGCCCACACAGAGCTTCTCTCCTGGGGGCAATTGTCAACATTTTCAGGCCCCTGACCTCAGCATCAGGCTCCCGAGGCTTCTCAGGGCTGGGTCAGCCTCCTCCAGGCCTCTCCCCAGCTGCTGACACTCCAGTCACCTTCCACAGGATGCAGTAAGAAATCAGTGTCCTCTCCTGCAGTGCCTTCTACGCTTTTCACATCCTTGCCCAGCCAGATTTCCTAGCTGTCCTCTGATGGAGATTAGCCTGGGGAACATCTACTGCAGGGAATGTGAGTAACAAGACGTAAGGATTACTCTGGGGGGACACGGACACCGGTGAAGCAGCTCCACCATCCAGGCCGTGCTCCAGACCTCAAGCACATCAGGGCTGAAACCAAAACAACCTCTGTGCAGGGGCCGCTGCCCTGGGCTCACAATGGCCCAGCCCTCAGGGGCTCGAGGCGATGTCCCAGTCTCCCTGGTTCGCTGAACTCTCTGCCCCTCTGCCCACTACTCAATGTCATTTCCCTCTGAGTCACTTAATAGAAATGAAATGCCTGAGACAGAATCTCACCGTTTGAGTGCAGTCTCAAATCAAGGTCACCAACAAGCTCATGGTGACCATCCAATCCAGTCACTGGGGCCAAGAAGGCCCTGCAGTTCACCCAGGACAATAGGGCCTAGTGTGTGGAGGCAGCAAGCAGGTACATTGGAAATTCTTACACATATTTAGCTGTTTCTTCATTTAACACGCTATCCTAGTGTTTCTGAAATTTCGTTCACGTTGCCATTACTGATTTTTTTTAACACACAAATTTAAACAAAAATGTAGTCATATGGCTACTATTTTTTGGAAATCAATATGTATTATAATTTTTTTCTGACGTAGTAGAGGAAATATGCTACTTGAATTACCGCAAACTTTTTTTCCCCTTAAAACAATTTTTTTCCACTTAAAAACCTTGGGGGATTACTTTTTTTTGGCATAGTTTCTCTGTTCTTCCCAAATGAATTTGAAATATTTTATCACTTCTCTCAGATGATAAACCTTGAAATTGTGCTTCCGCCTTTGATGGCAAAGGGAAAAATGTCTATAGCTTCAATTAGAAGCTCTTTAAGGGGGAAATGTTTGCAATGCTTAGCTTATTGTTTATAATCTGTAAACAAAAGGTGAACTAAAATTTGGAAACCAAAGCCAACCAAGACATCACTGCACCAGCCACCTGCAAATCTCAAGAATTGTTTGAGCCACCTTCCCACGTTTGAATAACCTGCAAAAGTCCCTCAGTCACCACCAACCACCCGACACATTTCAACAACCTTGGAGCTTCCTGTATGTTATGCCTTCACTGAGCTTACAAATGTTTTTGAAAATTTGCCAGCATTTCAGAGATGCATGAATAGTGTCATACAAAGAATTGACAGTACTGAGATCACTGCGGAGTTCTTTCATATCCCGACAAATCTCAACACCATTAAATCCCCAAGACGTGCATGACAATGTGTGTATAAAGCTCTTGGCTCATCCTCCATGAACGTTGTAGCAACAACATGAAATCTTTCACTTGTGTCAGCAGCTCCCATGTAGACATAGCCATGCATTTTATTAAAATCAGCTTCCATAATAATCCATACTTACAGCCCTTCTGAACACCTGCTACAGCAATGTGGTCTGGGGCATTTTCTGCAGGCATCTTGCACAGGTTAAATTTGGTGTCACTAACCCAACAGTTGTCTTATTGTAGCTCCTGAGTAATTTGTAGACAATGTCCTTCTGTATTATTTTATTTTATTATTATTATTATTTTATTAATAATTCTAACTGCTCCCATTACCAGACACTATTCAAAGTGCTTTACATTTATATATTCACTGAGTCTTCTCCTATAACTAGAAGGCAGGTTCTGTGTTCTAGTCCCATTTTTTTGGAAAAGGAAACTGTCATTGAAAGGTTAAATAAATTTGCCCAAGTTTGATAGAAAGTTTGTGCAATTTGTAGAAGCCAACTTAAATTAGTTGTAAATACTCTTTGCATTTCTCTTTGATTTCCAACCCCAAATACTTACCTTGGTTCACAGATTAGATTCCCTATACCTTTGATAGACATTGTTTTCCCAGAGATAAAATATTTTCAACTTTTTAGATACATTCTCCTTTTCTCATTAGATTCCAATTCATTAGATATGAGTTTAGAAAAGACATTGCCAGACAGTAGAAGTTTACTACACAACCAGCCCCCTATAATGCATTTTTCTGGTTTTGAGGAGTTTTCTGAAATTTCCCAGTCATTTTTTTCAAGTTTTAATTATTCTTTCATTCCTGAATTTTTGTAAGCATGAGACCTAGAATGACAATAGCACATCTTCTATAATATTCTGTTCCATCCATTAACATTCTGATGACAAGGGTGATTTAAAAATATTTTAATGTCCCTTGAAGTTTTTGTATTTTGGAGGTAGTTTCAGATGGAAAAAGTCTGTTACTTTCTTTCATAAATTTTAAGCCATGTGCAAAATCTTGGCTTGAAACGTGTTATCCTGTACAAGAACTCTTATGTCAGCCCCGATTAACTCTTGATGCTGAAACGCAATTACTCCTCACTACTATTGGCATCATAATTTGGTGGTAAACTCTTGGAAAATTTTGTGAAAAAAAGAAACTCAAACTTTTGTTTTGACATCACTTTTTAAATTCCTGTGATTTAAGTATTTATTTAGAATTGCTCAGTGATTGTGTTCTCTCCAAGAAGAGAATGCCAATGACAGATTCTCTAACACTTCTTGTTATGACACTTTCCATGTTTTCTCAGTTATTTCCTAACCAGATTAATATCCCAAAGCAGGGCTCTTTCAGCCTAGTGGCATTCTACCATTAGAGCCTAGAAACTATAGATTTAAGGTTTTTTTACTGACCAAATTTTTATTAAGAAACTGTGTTGCTGTTACTTAATTATCCTTCAGCCTAGATTTTTTTTTTAATTCTAGTTTTTTCTCTTTTACTCATTTAGAAGTCATAACTTGCTTGTATTCCTCTGGTTATTACTCAATATCGGGCATATTTAATTAACTTCTAAACATTTTAAGGGAATTACTATCTTCACCTTCTTTCAGGAAAAAAAAAAAATGTGTTAAATGTTTTACCTTTGATCACCACTCAGCCCAACAAATGTGCTCTTAGTTGTTCAATGAAATACACGTAACAAAATTTACCATCATAACCACCTTTCAGATCACGGGTATTAAGCACATTGATATTGCACAGCCACCACCACCCCATCCAGAACTCTTCACCTTGCAAAACTAATTGCCTTACCAATTAAATAACTCATTTCCCCTCTTCCTAGGACCTGACAACCACCATTCCATTTTCTGTCCCTGTGATTTCATGCAGTGGAATCACACAGTGCTTGTCTTTTTGTGATTGCTATATTTTTTTTTTTCTTAAGGAAAGGTGCAGGCAGGAATGAAGGCAAGTAGCCAGGCAGGCAGAAAGACAGAGGAGGAACAAGCATTTTATTTTATTTTAATGTAGTGTTCACACTGGTTGTTTTCCCCCCAGAGCTGGGACTCGAACCCAAGGGTATGTAACCCTGGATCCTTCAAAGGCAATTGACCTAGCTGCTTCAGCACCTGATTGTTTTATTTCATTTAGCATAGTGATGATCTCGTGTCATCCATACTGCAACACGTGTCAGAATGTCCTTGCTTTTAAGACTGAATCATGTTCCAGTGTGTGTGTATGTATGTATATATATATATATATATATATATATATATATATATATCACATTTTGTTTATCCATTAATCCACTGATGGATAGTAGACTGCGTCCACATTTTGGCTATTTTTAAATAATACTGCAATAAATTTGAGTGTACAAATATCTCTCTGAAATGTTTTTAATTTTGGGGGGTATATACTTAGAAATGAAATTGCTGGCTCATATGGCAATTCTATTTTAATTTTTGAGGAACTGATATGCTGTTTTCCATGGTGGCTGCATCATTTTATATTCTCATCAACAACTTCATAAGGCATCTAACTCCTTTGCATCTTTGCCAATACTTGTTATTTTCTGTATTTTCAAGAGCAGTCATCCTATTGAGTGGGTACAAGGTGGTATCTCACTGTAGTTTTGTTTGCAATTCCCTAATGACTAGTTATGTTGAACATCTTTTCATGTACTCATTCTCCATTTATGTATCTTCTTTGGTGAAATGTCTAGTCAAGTCCTTGGCCCATTTTTGAATCAGTCAATATTTGCTATAGAAACTTTACTTACCATTCATCCTCTTATCTCAGACTTTCTTTCTGCCATAATTTTCCTTCTGCCTGGCATTCCTTTAGAGAGGGCTGGTTGGTAAAATTTTTCATTTTTTGTTTGCCTGAATAAATCTTAATTTCAAATTCTTGGAATAGCATTTTTGCTAGCAATACAATTCCAAGTGGAAAGTTATTTTCTCACAGTGCTTTGAAGAAATCCCCCTTCCTGACATCCATTGTTGAGAGTCACTTGTGAGCCCAGCTGTCATCACTGCAATAACCTCTTTTCTCTGGCAACATTTACTATCCCTTTTCCTTGGGTGTTCTGCAATGACATTGTCTGTCTGTGGATTTCTTGTATTTGTCTTATTGGAATTTGGTGGAACTTCCTAATCCAAGGATTGGTGTCATTCATCAATGTTGAAAAAATTTTAGCCTTTAGCTCTTCAAATGAAGCCTCTGCCTATTACCTCTATTCTCTAATTCTAGAATCCTAAATAGAATTTTTTTTTTTTTTTTTTTTAAGAAAAGGTGCAGGCAGGAATGAAGGTGAGTAGGTAGAGAAAGGAGGAAGAAGCATTTTATTTTATTTTTATTTAGTTGTTCACATCAGTTGTTCCCCCTAACTTGAGATGTGAACCAGGTCCTTAGGATGTATGTGGACTACACTCAGCTAGAGGCATTAGACCTAACCACCACTTCACCGGGCACACCTAGACAAAATCTTTTATATACACCCCTCCATATCTCCTAACTTCTCCATAATTTTTACATCTTTGTGCAGCATTTTTCAACTCTTCAGGTTTCTCAGTTCGCAAATTCTCTCTTCCGCTACTAGTATCTATTTTTAACAGTCTTTTAAAAAATATACTTTAAACATAAATATTTCATATTCTAGTCTGATTATTTTAATATTTGCTGTCTCTATAGGTCTGATTCTGCAGTTCGTGGCTTCTGCTACTTCCCCATGGTAGTTTATTTCCTTGTGAATTTTGTGATTTTTGATTGAGTTTATATGTCTTGGAAATTTGTATGGGGGGAGTTTATTTGAAGTTTAGTTTTCAAGTATAGTCCTCTAAAAAAGAGAAATAAATATATTTTTTGCTTCTGTCAGTGGATACTAAATTTTCAGCTTGGAATCTTTTAGGGCTTCCTAAAATTTCTGGCCCCAATCCAAGTAAAGTGGGGCTGTGGTTAGGAACTCTCAAGAAAACATGTTTTCTTTTTTTCCCTTCACACACAGCCAAAACTAAGTCACACACAGATGTCCACCCTCCTTTGTGGGAGAGGACTTTTTTTTCATTCACTCAGTAAAGATGTCACTTTCTAGCAGTCTCTGATCTGACTTCCTATCCCAGGTTTGCCCTCCTGTCCTTCTCCAGCCATGATCCTTTAAAGCCTAAGCTCTGGACAACTCATGAATTAGGATGTGTTCTAATGCAAATTCTAGCTGCAGAATTTACTTCCTTGCCTCTAGTCAAGTTTTCTACAATTTCTGGGCAGTTGAGGATTTTTCCTTATTTTTGTGCCAGCTCAGCCATCATTCAAAAAGATGTTTTTAAGACTGGCAGAGATTGATATTGAAATTGAGAGATAAACATGTGGAGATTCATTATACCATCTCTCTACAAAGTATGTTTAAAATTTCACCTGATAAGTCTTGTGTGTCTTGTTTTTTTTAAGAACTCCCCCATAGAGATTCATATTGGGATTTTTAGGGGTGAAATATCATGATGACTATAATTTACCGAACAATATTTCAGAGAAAAAGGGGGGACGCAAAATGGAAACTTGTTAATAACTGTACAATTTAAGTCACAGAAGATATGCGTGTTCGTTAGACTAACTTGTTTACTTTTATGTGTTCATCATTTCCATAATAAAAAGGATTCTAAGGTATTCTGTACTAGGAAGGTTCTTTGGATAGCTATTCTACCATATTATTAGAAAAAAATTTGGTACCATAGTCAATGATTGCACTTACTTAGAAAGAATCCACCAATGACGCCAAATTGGTGTCCAGCTAAAGGAAAGTAAGGAATGTGTGTGCTGAGAGGTGCAAAGATGTTCAAGTTCACAGGTGAACAAACAAATTTGTGTGAGTGGGCAGCTGGTAAGGGAGCAGGTCAAGTTGACAGGACACCAAGTCAGGAGGGATGGGCCTGCTGAAGGGTCTTTACACTGAGCTCTACCAAAGGGCTTACTTCTTCACTGCGTGACCCCAATGTTGCTGGTTGACAGTGCTACCCATCTAATAGCAGGATCCAGCTTCCCCTTTCCATGGGCCCAGCCCCTTTAGTTTTAGGGAGTGAGATTGTCTTCCACTTCCATACCAATTATCTTACCTGTTCTCTAAGTTCCTCCCACCCATTCTAGGCCATTCTGCTGGTTCACAGGAAGCCAGCTGGTTGTCAAATCCATTCCAGAACTTCCAGAGGGCTGGCCTTGCCTGGATCCCCACTGGGTTAACTCACCACTATGTATGATCTGATATTAGTACATTTCCCAAGTCTCAGAATTCCCAAGTCTTCAGTCCTTCTGGACTGAAACTCTGAGTGGGCATTCAGCAGAATGAATAGCTCAAGGACAGATAAAGAGAGAGCCTCCCTATTCTTCATTATCCAGTTCTATAAAGAGCTATCTGAATAAGAACAAATTGCCTAATTTTTAGGGATGGAGCAGTCTAGACCCATATGTTGAAAAGAACTCGTTCCCTGAGTTAATATTAGCCTGAAAAGGTAACAACATATTATAGAGAATATATTTATATTGTTATGCAGAAGTCTGGGTTCTTGAAGCACTCCTCCTAAGATTTCAGATTTGTAAAAACAAGGCATCTACTGAAATGGTGTTCACAGAAGAAAGGGGTATTTGCTCCAAGTTCACATATGTAGAGACACTGGAAATTTTAAATTTATAGTCTTCCTCATCCAAATATTTAGCAAGTTACTGGGCAAAGTATCTGGGTTTCTTATCCATGAGTAAGAAGTTCTACAGCGGAAATCTTCAAAGATGAAGTCTAGGTCTCTCTTTCATGGTCTAGCAATTGTGTTTCATTATGTTCTCAGGAAAAAATCTTAAGTATGTTTCTCAAATTAATGTTTAGTCAATTAATCCTTAATGAACACCTATTATTCATCAGGCAAATATGTGGGATGCTGGTAACACAGAAGTGAACTAAATGAATGAAATTCTTATGAAGTTGGCATTCTATATAGCTGATTTCATAATTTTTTGATAATTTTCTTCCTCTTAAAAGCTGGACTGACATGCTCTAGGGTAATGTTTTTGAGTGGGGCTTGGAGGGGAGAGTGTAGGGCCTGCACAGAGAAGTAGAGAGAGCAAGGGGTGAAATACCATGATGGCTGAGAGAGAAATGCTCTAGGTAGCAGCAGTATTTCTGCAGAGGAGGTTGCCCACACGTGAGCAGAGGACAGGATGCTAGAAAGTTCATGGAGGGTCTCAAATGCCAATACAAGGAGTCTGAACGTTATTGGAAATGGTGATATCAATAGTTAATGCACACTGAATGCTTACTATACATGGATTCTCTCATTTTAATTCCCTCAACAACTCTCCAGGTACTATTATTATCTCCAGATTATAGATGAAAAACTGAATCACAGAGAGATAAAGAAACTGCCCTGGGTCCTACAATTGTGTGAAAACATTTTAACAGTTGTGGTATAGAAATCTGGCAGCCATGTGTAGGAGGAATTGTGGAGAGGAGATGCAAATGGTTATGGAAGAGAATCACAGTTGGGGGCTGGGAAGGGCAACCAAGATGAACAATGAAATAAAATAAATAAATTCCTCCTTATTCCTCCTCTCTTCTCTCCTGCCTTCCTACTTACCTTCATTCCTGCCTGCAACTTTCATATAAAAAAGAATCACAGAGAAAGTAACAAGAGCCAGAAATAGGCCAATGGCAGGGGAAATGGACAGAAGGGAGAAATGAGAAGTCTGACTGAACTGCAGAGTGATGATGTCACCGATGCCTGTTAGCTGCTGAGATTGGGTATCTTGGAGGAAGGTAAGCCCATTATCAGAAAATGGAAGCCAAGGAGGGGCCCAGATGTGGTGGGGTAGATGTTGAGCTCAGTGTTAGGGTAGAGTGAGTGTCGAAGGAGCCTGTGGGATTCCACTGGAAAGAACTCACAGCATTTGAAAAGCAGTCACTTGATCTGAGGGAAAATACTGAGTTGACATCACAAAGTCTTAAGGGATTTCTACTGGGCACTGGTTGAAGCTATTGAAATAAACAGTGGTATGTAGGTAAGCAGGTAGGTAGCTAGATGGAGGGGAGGGAGAGAGAGAAGGGAGGGGGAGAATATGATAAATAAGTATGCTTAGTGGATAGCCATAGTTAGGAGAAAAACAGGGAGACCATGATCTTGTTAGGAAAATAAAGGGAAGAATTTTCAAAAGAAAAGGGAATTAAAAGTAGGCCAGTACTGATGAGCCCCAGACAATTATAACTAAAAAAAAATGGATTTAGGGAAAAAGAGCCCTCATGAATGTTTCAGAGGATAAACAAAACCCTTAAACTCTCCCATGGAAGACTAAATAGGTACAACATTTCCAGAGGCCAAAATGGTGATATGTATCAAAATAATTAAAAATATTAGAAATTAGACTTGTAGAAATGTATATGAAAAGTAGTATTCATGAACATGAAGTAAGGTATGAGGATGGGGCTGCTGGTCAAAATTTTGCAAAACAGTAAAATTTGGAGAGAGTACAAACGTCCAATAATAGGGAATATTTAATGAGACACAAAGACGTGTGTTACTGGTTATAAAGATAAGAAATCAGCTTTTAAAACTGTGGGCATTATGATTCCCCACTTTCCTTTTAAAAGGAGACTCCCTCACATATATAGAGAGAAAAAACTGGAAGGATACACTGCAAGAAATTCACTTTGTTATGTTCCATAATATATGATCTCTGTTTTCCCTCCCCTTCACCATTTTACCCTCCCACATCTCTTTTCCATTGTCTATATTTTCTATAACAGCTCTGTCCAAAAGAAATATAATGTGAGACATGTATGTAATTCTAAATGTCCTAGTAGTCACATAAAAAAAGAAAGATAAAATGGTCTTAGTAATATATGTTATTTAACTCCAATATATCCCAAATATTATCATTATAATATGTAATCAACACAAATACTAATGGTATTTTACAAATTTAGTAGGTCTTTTTACATTTACAGAATATTTAAGTTCGGGTCATCCACATTTCAAGCTCTCAATAGCTTTCCAATAGGCTTCCATACTGGACAGCACAAAACTCTATAAAATAACAGTTTACATTTATCAAATGTTTAACGTGTGCTCAGCACTGCTTCAGCCCATTGATGGGGACTGTAATTCAGTCACGATAATTTCATTAGGTTGCTATGCTTATTATTATACCTATAAGCACATGTTATTGTTGCAATAATAAATTTTTGATGCCTTTTTCCTAAGGTATAGGGGTGAAACCAGGTTGCAAAAGAAAAATGTCAAGAGGAAATGAAGGCATTAGAGACTAAAACTTATTCAGAATGTTTGGTGATAAGGAAGAAAAGTTACAAGAGTGAAGGAAACATGGTAAAATAAGTTTTGGGAAGGCAGAAAGACACGAAAATGAACAGAGGCTGAAGAGAAAACAAGGAGAGGAAAGATAAGAGGGAGATGGCTAGGGATGTTGTTGGCCCAATCTCTCCACAAAAGTGAGAGCTCTGTTGGGTAAACATTACCTGGCCTTTGCTGGGGATCATGCTGGAGGGTGGGGTTAGGAAGGGAGAAAGATCCAGACCAAACACTCCATTCTGCAGGTGAATGCTAGAACAGAGTGGTAGAAGGTGTGGGGATGGTGAGGAGGGGGATCCCCTAGGAGGGAACTGAGTTGTGAAGAATGAAGCTAGGCAGCAAAGAAGCAGAAAGGGAGGCCATATTGATTTGAGAATTACTTGACTACAAGACCAGGTGACTGGCTGAATGTGAAGGATGAGAGTGAGGATTTGAGGACAACCCTCAGTTTTTCCACATAGGCAAAAGCAGAATCCAACATTTACATAGTGCTTTTCCAGAGTCAAGTATTGACCCTATGCAGCACATATACAATCTGCACTAACCCATGTATTGCTTGCCATTTCAGATGCGCAAGCTGAGGTAAGATTATTGACCTCAGGTCTCACAATTAGTAAATGGAAGAATCAGGATCTGAGTCAGATTATTCCAAAAAGAGGGATAGAGAAGAAACATTGAGATGGGGCAAGAGCCAGGGCAGGTGGTCCAAGTCATATCATCTGCAGAATGGGTATCAGGCTGTTCTGTAGAAAGGGAGTACTGGGTTGAGAGAGTTGGGAGACCTGGAAGGGTGCGGGGCGTAGGCAGGTGAGGAATAAAAGGCAAGCAGTCCTCCAGCATGAGGGAGGCATGATAAGCTGTTGGTCTCTAGCAGAATTCAGCAGCCTGAAAGGAGGATTGGAAGGTGGAGAGGAAAGGTGGGGGAAAAGAGGTGGGAAAAGAACAGCAGATTTTGGTTAAGATGGGCACTGTCTGCTGACTCGGAAAGGAGACCAGCAGTGGGGGGAGGAGGTAGTATTGAAGTACAGGACTGGCGAAGACTGGGCAGAGGACAAGGTGCAGGAAGAGATTGGGGCCAGGATGGGGCTCATTGCTGCCGGTTGCAAATACAGTGGCAGGCATAGAGACACCCTTCCCCCCCAGGGTAACAAATTCTTCTCTTAACATACTGCATGGGAAGCGGACAACTGGGAAGAGGATTCCAACAGAAACTGAAATTGAGGGAAGTATGGCAGGGGATAAATATCTGCAAAGGGATGGAAGGGAAGAAGAAATTGGAATTAAGGGAGACCAAAGAATCACGAGGCTTTGGGAGAGGGAATGTGAAGGTGGAACTCCTATAACACAGTACACTCTAAGCCTATCTTGGGGAAATCAGCTGTAGTGACTGAGGTGGATTGATGGTGGCACCTGAACCAGTCCAGGACCAATGGTCTGCCCAGCTGAGTCCAAACTGACTAGATTCATCACTAGTCGTGTGCAGTCTATTTTTTCTGTAAAGACTGAAAAATAAGATTAATGACAGACCGTGATGTCAAGATATTTTGAAAGAACCACAATGAAAGATGTTATTGTAAAAGCCTACTGCTTTAGATATGAGCCTGTATACCTAGAGTCAGACGGATGACAGTAGGCGTGGTCAGTGCACATGCAAATCTAGAGATGGTCCCTTACAGTCCCAGCTCCTCCACTCGCCCCACTACCAATGTAGCCTGGATGGGGTGGGGGGGGGGCGTGTATAGGGGCACAAGGCCCTGGGGTCTGGTTCACCTTGTTCTCATTCCTGTCCTCATTGCCTCAGACCCAAGTGCTTGGTTTATGACCTCAAGAGCGCAGGACCAGACAATGCTTTTCAAAAGGAACACTCATCCCTGCTGAGACCTGCTCCAACAAAATCCCCTGTTACGGTCCATATGGAACGCAAATCACGTTCTGTGCCTTTGCCCAGCTCTACACCCTCGCCCCCTTAGTGATA